>JAKTYE010000004.1:0-169299 GCA_030561785.1 Ogataea ortonii
ACCTCACACACCTCACACACCTCACACACCTCACACACCTCACACACCTCACACAAACCGACGTACAGCAGGTCCAGAATAATTGCACAGCCGACCTTCGCACAGCCGTGATTGCAAAACCCTGCACCGGCGTGTACCGCCCGTTTTCCACTCCTCGCGAACTCTACAATTTCCTCTTCTTTAAATCTCTACTGCTTATTGTTACGGGTGGTTTTAAACTTTGGAGGAAAGTAAATTGGGTACAGGAGATACACACTCCTCGCATTGCTAAGTGTGCTGAATCGGTTGAATCAGTAGAGTTTTAAGTAGTGGGCGTAGCGGCTCTCACCCGCTGGTCTTCGCAGACGTGGCATTGGTACCGCTACTCCCGGAAACTATCGCCCGGGGTATTGTTTCTCCGCTCGGCTAGATAATTTCCCCAAAACTTTGCACCCCGTGTAAATTATTTTTCGCGCTCTCTCCGCGATGTTCTTTTCAAGTGTTACCAGGCCCACCACTTCTGCGCCTGGACCTGTTCTACGTTGTACCTAATATCTGAAGTGGAAAGCTTGCGGAACACAGACCCAGTTTATGATCAGCTGAGTGATCAAAGTCAATTTTGGAAATTTCAAACACAGGTCCATCTGTCTGTGTGATAATCTTAGACGAAAAGAGAGAAGGATGCAAAATATTCAGGGTCCGTACCCTCTTCGCTTTAGTATGGCTCTTTTTCGCTATCGCAATATTTCGCGGTTAGTGATGCTGCTTGAATAATTAAACTCCACGGTGAACTAAAACCAGAAAAAAATATGGAGACATTAGTCATCTATGAGAACTTCGTTCCGAATTTGGTTTATCAAGTTATCGTGCCAGAATTTTGGGTACCCTAGGTTCAAATCTAAAGTTGTAATCATGTGGTAAGCACCTTGGTATACTTTTCTTCACGTGAAATTATATAATGCATGTTGTTTTTTAGGCCAAAGTTTGGATACACCAATATCATGAGGAATTTGCACTGTTTGAAAACTATAGGAAATGTATTTTCTGATATATAGTCCATTCATTCCCTCTGTACACTTGAACTTAAATGCAGAAACGGCCTCTAGAGAAAAACGTTCAGCCGTGAAACTTGAGAAATAATCTTGGACTCATGTCCGTAAAAAGCGAGAGTGTTGAGGTTCAGGAAATCCAGGAATCGTCAAAATCTTTGGCTGCACAGGTATATGAAGTTCGTTCGAAATTATCAACTACAGGTTATTTCACATACGATGAAGAAAACAGAATACTAAGAAAAATAGATGTTAGGCTCGTTTCATTGCTTGTTCTACTATATCTGTGTAAAAACCTGGATGTCAACAATATTAGTTATGTGAAAACAATGAATCAAGGAAAAGAAACGAATATTCTTAAGAAATTGAATATGTCTACGGATGATTGCTCTTGGACTTCAACCATTTATTACATTCCATTTATTATTTTCGAGATTCCTTCAACGCTTTTGATGAAGAAAACAACACCAAGAGTTCATCAATTTCGTATATTGTTTTTTTGTGGGGTGCAGCCTTGGCATGCCATGCAGCAGTCAAAAATAAAGCAGGCCTATACGGTCTCAGATTTGTGCTAGGACTGTTTGAAGCTGGTATGTATCCTGCTGCATTGGCTCATTTGACTTACTGGTATCGTCCGGACGAAATAACAACAAGAATGGCATTCTTATCAGTTCTGGGTTCCTTTTCTAGTTTCGTGACTGCGTTCATTACCTACGGCTTTAGTTTCTGTGACGGAAAAGGACTTATGGGTTGGCAATGGACTTTTTTGATTGAAGGACTCTTTTCCATTCTTTGCTCCTTTTTCATACTGCTCACTCTCCCTAATTTTCCTGAAACTGCGAATTGGCTCACAGAGGAGGAGCGAGCATATGTTATTGCGCGCCTACCCCAGACGGCTCCCAAGGCGTCAGACAATTCCTTCAGCAAGAAAGATTTGTTGGCAACTTTCAGGAACCCAGTTGTCTAGGCTTTTTCTCTTTTGAAATTGTTTCAACTAATGGGGAACTATGGATTATCTTTCTGCTTGCCTAGAATTATTGAAGAGTTTGGATTTACCACTTCAACTTCTTCACCTTTGTTCACACTGCCATCTACAGGAGTGTCTGTTATCAGTGGTATTCTTTTTCATATATCAGCGACAGAGCATATTTCCATCCTGGATTCATTGTTGTGGGTGCACTCAGTCTGTGTATTGCATCCTTTATCGTGCTGACAGTGGTGACGAATAATGGTGTTCTTTTTGCTTTTATCGTCATCGCGTCTGCAGCGGGTTCGGCTGATCGATCGATTTTGACCTCTTGGATGCAACCATTTGTCAAAGGTTCCACAGCTGTGGGCACTTCGTTTGCTTTCAGCAACTCACTACACAGCTGGATGGAGTGATTGGTCCACAGATTTACAGATCAAAGTATGCTCCGCGCTACTCTCTTCCCTATGGTATATGTATCATGTTTTTGGGTTTAGCACTGCTTGCAGTTATACCATGCTGGATTTTGACGAGGGATAAAGAAAGAGAGCAGAGAAGAAAAAGACAAAGAGCCCTACGTGAAAGAAAAGAAAGAAACAATAAGCCAGTTTATACTGATTAAAATAGAACGCCACACTTTTTCCTGCTCACTCCCACGTAAGAAAAATAAATTTAACAAACTGAGGTATATTGTATTAGCAACTCACCAATATCTGATTTTTATCTACAATATGCTTGATGTTCATGATTTGATCACTAAATTGAGCTTATCTGAGAAGGCAAGTTTGCTTTCTGGAAAGGATTGGTGGCATACCGTTTCAACCCCCCGACTGCAAATACCCGCAGTTCGTTTATCGGATGGTCCTAATGGTGTTCGTGGCCAAAAGCATTTCAAGAGTACTCCAACAACTTGTGTACCAGTTGGGAAAGGGTTAGGTGCCACATGGAATAAGCAACTTTTATTTAAGGTTGGGTTACTTTTAGGTGAAGAATGCAAGTTGAAAGGAGCACGGCTACTGCTTGGCCCGACAATAAACATGCAGCGAGGACCACTCGGGGGAAGAGGTTTTGAGTCATTTTCCGAGGATCCTGTTCTTTCTGGATTGTTGGCTGCAGAATATATCCGAGGATTACAGAAGTTAGGTGTTGGTTGCTCGCTAAAACATCTGGTTTGTAATGATCAAGAATTTGAGAGAAACAGTGCAGATTCTGTTGTGTCTCAAAGAGCATTGCGTGAGATTTATTTACTTCCATTTCAGTTGGCTGTAAGAGATTCGAACCCGGTATCAATCATGACAAGCTATAACAAACTGAACGGTATACATTGCTCTGAGGACCCTGAGCTACTAGATATCATAAGAAATGAATGGGGTTGGAGTGGGCTTGTTGTGTCCGACTGGAGAGGTACTTAATCAACCATAGAAGCAATCAAAGCTGGTTTAGATCTTGAAATGCCTGGAGAAACACTCTACAGGGGCCCTTTAATTGAATCATCTATACGTTCAGGAAAATTGTCATTGGAGGAGGTCAATGATAGAGTAAAAAGTGTGCTAAAACTGATCAATGACACTGAGCTTAGCGGTATCCCTGAGCACCAAGATGAACAGGTCAGAAATTTTCAAACTGACCAGGAGTTTTTGAAGAATCTCACCGCGGGAGGTATTTGCCTCCTCAAAAATGACAAGACAACTCTTCCGCTTTCGAAAGGTAAGACTGCTGTGATTGGATTTAATGGAAAGTACACGGCCTATTCAGGTGGTGGATCTTCGTTGGTCTCCCTACTATATCAGGTCACCCTTGCAGGTACTGAAAGAAAAATTGGGGGACGACAATGTGACATATGAACCCGGGGCCTATTCCTTCAAATATCTCCCTTCATTGGGAGACTCATTGAGGACAGAAGATGGCCAAATTGGAGCCGTCATCAAAATTTATAACCACCCACCAGGCTTTAAGGGTGATCGAGAGCTGGTGGATTCCTTGGTTCTGAAGGATATTAGTTATTTCCGTATGAATGACTACTACAATGACAAACTGAGATCTAGAGATCTGTTTTATGCCGCTGTTGATGCTTTCTTCACACCAGAGCATACAGGAGAGTATGAATTTGGAATTGCTGTTCTTGGAACGGCAAATCTCTACCTCGATGACCAGCTTGTTGTTGATAATACCGCAAAAAAAGAACATGGTGATGCCTTTTATGGTATGGGATCAAAAGAGCGGCGTGGGAAATTCTTCTGTGAGACTGGATACACCTACAAATATCAGATCAAATTTGGAAGTAGACTTACAAGCGAACTAAGTCAGAGTGGACCAGCAATTGGTGAGAGGTGGAGGTTTGATAAGTGGGGGGATATTGGCACTCACTCGTGAGCAGGCTCTGGAGCGTGCACTCAATGCAGCAAAAATTGCTGATAATGTGGTAGTGATTGTTGGACTGAACAAAGAGTGGGAGTCTGAAGGAGCAGATCGTGAAAACTTGTCACTGCCTGGTATCACTGACCAACTAGTTGCAAATATTTTAAATTTGCGCTCTGATGCTGTTGTAATTGTTCAATCTGGAACCCCCATTGACTTATCTGCCTGGATTGAAAATGCCTCCTCTCTGCTTTACATGTCATTCAGTGGCAGCGAAACTGGCGGAGGACTGGCTGATGTCCTCTTTGGAGAGCGAACTCCAAGCGGAAAACTGCCTATAACATTTCCAAGACGGTTGGAGGATACTCCCACATTTCTCAACTTTGGAGAAGAGTACGGTAAGCTCATATATGGAGAGGGGATTCACATCGGGTACAGATATTACGAAGCCAAAAAAATTGAACCGTTGTTCCCTTTCGGATATGGACTCTCTTACACGACTTTCAACTTACACAATCTACAGTTGGTTGAGGAACTAGAAATTCTTGAAGTGTCAGTTCATGTGGAAAACACCGGAGATTACAATGGAGCTGAAACAGTCCAGTTATATGTTAGCCACGGATCATCATCTGTCAAGAGACCCCCAAAAGAATTGAAAGACTTCGTGAAAGTATATTTGAGACCAAAAGAGGTAAAGGTTGCAAAACTCGAAGTGC
This sequence comes from Ogataea ortonii, assembly GCA_030561785.1. NCBI lineage: Eukaryota > Fungi > Ascomycota > Pichiomycetes > Pichiales > Pichiaceae > Ogataea > Ogataea ortonii. The sequence continues at coordinate 5,070 of JAKTYE010000004.1, forward strand.
CCCTCAAATATGCAACTTCTTATTGGAATGAAGACAGAAAGAGATGGATTAGCGAAAAAGGTACTTATGAAATTCATGTTGGTGATTCAAGTAACTCACCAACGTTTTTGTCGAAAAAGTTCACTACCAAGCAAACCTTTGTCTGGAAAGGGTTGTGATTGAATCTTTCATTAAACTTTTGTACTCGCTTCTATAATTTGTCCAAAAATGCTATATTTTTGAAAAAGTTTTATCTTCAGTAGTTGTGAAGCCTTGAAAGAAACCTTAACACAAAATTATGGAGAAGAGCGCTTTCATAGTATGATGCAATTATATTATGCTGCATCATGTCTCATCAGATCCAGATTATTCCTATAAGTTGTTTCTTGTTAGTTTGCGATCACTCATCTAGCGTCGAAAATAGAATAGTTCTGTTTATCGAAGTAAATGAATTGATCTTTAAAGCCGGCATTCAAAGAAGTGAGTTACTCTTTCTTAGTTGTAACATGCAAACCGTACGTTCAGCTTCTGCTTTTTAATCAATATTTCAGTTCACTCACTTGGCTTATCATCAGTTCCTCCTCGTCTTACCTCTTGATCAGGGTGTTACCTTTCAAGGTTAGCTTTCATTTGGCAGTTGTAACATTGTTTTCCAATGTCACGTAGTTCAAGAACTGTTAAAGAATTTTATTGAGATATTCAGCATACAGTAAGAGAAGGAGAATGATACTCCAGTATCTGTCCATGAGCAGGCTATCTTCAAGGAAATTTTGTCATCTCATCAACTTCACACTATCCTAATTGCGATCTTCCCTGTTTTACAGACCAACCATGTTATTGAAAGTGTTATTAGAAACAAATCCTGCTGTTAGGGATTACTTTAGGGTCCATGGAACACACATAGATCTACACACCACCTATCAAATTGAACGGTGGGTTTAGGTTGACCAAAGCAATCAGCTAGAACACGATTCAACCACGCAGCTTTTATACGCCACCTGTCCAACCACATGCCCATCCACCACTTTCTGTACTATAAGTCAGTCTGATAATGTTATGCAAACCCACAGACTTCCTGCTTTCTTGTTGAGGACATCGATATGAATACATAGAAAAGACGCTAAATATAATATATTCGTACTTATACATCCTCTTCCGAGATAGTTGACAAGGGTTGTGTCATCTTTTGAATTTGCCTGTCATCTAAAGCGGCAATCAGTTTCACTCCTTCGTAAGGATTGACTTCTGTGGTCTTAAACTTCCGAGCCGGAACTCCTAGGGCAAATAATTCGTCTATCTCTCCGAACGTTCTACCCTTAGTCTCTGGCAATTCATACAAAATCCAGCAAAGAAGGACCGAAGCAATTCCAGCCCAGAAAAATCCTGTCTTGGCTCCCCAGTTCCACTTAGTGCTGTTCAGCATGTATGGAGTCCAAATACTATTGACGATACCCATCAAATTGTAAAAGTTTCTTGCAAGTATAACTGTTTTAGTTCTCAATCTGCTGCTTGGTAACTCTGGAACAATAATGTAGCACACAGGGCCCACACCAATATCGTAAACTAGAGTGAAGACCAACACCAGTGACCCTGCACCCCATGAAGCACCACCAGTCTTGATACACCCAAGAATTCCAATAAGCAATAAAATAATTGTCTGAAGGAACAGGCCAAAAGAAAAGATTGTGAACCGACCAAAATGTCTGGAAACAGCCCATGATGATAGGGTTCCCACAATACCAAGTGCATATTGTATGATGGTAAATGTGAATGAGTATGAATCACTGAGGCCGGCCTTTTCATAGAAATACGTCGAGTATCCCATGAGGGCATTACCACATGCATTCTGGACTACCCAAACCAAACTTGCAATTCTAGTTCTTCTTCCATCTGTGCCCTTGAAACAGTCCCAAATGCTTGTAGACCGATTAAGCTGCTCCTCCTTTTCGATAGTGATTTGCATTTTTCTCAAAATAGCGTCAACGACAACGTCTTTCTGCTCTCCATCAATACCACTGATCAATCTTCTCAATGATTTTTCGGCTTCGTGGGTGCGTCCTTTCTTTGTGAGCCACCAAGGTGATTCCGGTGCAAAGTAAATTCCAATTGCAATAGGAATAGGCCAGATCCATTGCAAAGCAAATGGGAGTTTGTAACCGAGGTCTGAGTCTGCAAGACTTTCCGATGAATACTTTAGAATACCGGATGCAAACAACTGTCCGAAGACCCAGCACAAGTTCACATAGGTAGTTAGATAGAATCTCAGCACCATCGGACACACTTCAACCGAGTAAGAAACAGTCAGCGTCTGGAAGACACCCCAAGGGATACCACACAAAATTTCTCCGACCGCAAGAACTGCCAAAGAAGGGGCAAAAAATAGGATAAAAATAAATCCAAACACAAAAATCAAGGCACCAATCAAAGTAGGTCTGTTGCCGATTCTGTCTGCGATATGACCTGCAAATTGTAACCCAATGATCTCACCGACATTGGTACACATACTCAATCCTATCTGCCAACGAGAAGGGATCTCATAAGACCCTGAGCTTTCACTGTAAATACCAAATTTATTTTGAAAAGAGCTAAGAGCATAGAGAGATGACAACAGCGAAGTATCGTAACCTTCCATAATAAGAGCAGTAGAAAGCACCACAGACCAAAATGCAGCTTTGGGATACATCTTAATTCCCTGAAGCAAGCCCATTTGTTTATCATCATTATCAGACTTTCTAACATCTTCGGAAATTTCCAAAAACTTGCTAATTATTTCATCACTTGCGGTTCTGGTGTCATCAGTTGGGCCTGAGAATTCGACATGATCGACACTGGCTTTGTGCGCAAGATCAGTCGTATCTAGACTTGCAACTTCTTCTTTCATGGTGATCAGCTTTTTTCTGTTCTAATAAGAAAGAATTAGGTTTTTGAAACGAGGTTGCTCTGAACTCAAAGAGCTGCTCCCAACCTTTATAACTAACTCAGTTGCCACCTCTTTTGCAGCAACCTACGAAACACCAAATAATGCTGCCGTTGACAACCGTGACCGCGGTCGTGAAAAATGCCAATCTAAGCCCCTATTCGTGAACTTGACAACCTCCTTTTATTTTTGAAGGGCCTTTTTCGGAGCGAGTTCGATTGTTTACTGCAGCCAACCTGCAGGTGTTGTGGGGAACTGCATCGCGGATATTGCTTGGGTGTTTCTCCAAATATGCAAAGTGTGAATGCTTTGACAGTGTCGAATTTCGCATATTTGTCAATCAAGCTATTGCAAAACCTGGCATCGTACTTCTTCATTTTGCATAGTGTGATCTGTGTAATTTTCTTACACATAATCATCTTATGTATTTATTGGTGAGTCTAAAAGTTAATTTGCATGACATAATTCGTGGGCTTTCTCGGCGAACCCTGAATCTCCCGATTTTTTTCTTCTTCTTTCTCTCGAAATCTTATTGTTCATGCAGCCTTTATCCGGAAACAAGATATGCAGGAATGTGCGGGGTCGGAACAACTACTTGGGGCCTGAGAGATTCTTTGAGGCCTGGAAAAGAATGCTCAAACTCCGACTCCCCTTTCGAGCAAAATTATTTAACAGCAAATTGTGGCCGTTCTGTCCCTCACTTTGTTTGAAATATCATATTCAAGCAATGACTATCACACACGAAACCAAGTGGTGGAAAGAAGCCGCTGTCTACCAAATCTACCCTGCCAGTTTCAAAGACTCTAATGGAGATGGCTGGGGAGACCTTGAAGGTATCACCTCAAAACTAGATTATATCAAAGACCTTGGGGTCGATGCTATCTGGATATGTCCCTTCTATGACTCACCTCAACAGGACATGGGATATGATATTTCTGACTATGAGAAAGTTTGGAACAAGTACGGTACAAATGATGATATATTTCGTTTGATTTCTGAGGCTCATAAGCGTGAGATTAAAGTTATTGTCGATTTGGTGATCAACCACTGTTCGGACCAGCACAAGTGGTTCCAGGAGTCTCTAACAAAGGACAGCCCTAAACGTGATTGGTTTTTCTGGAGACCTCCAAAGGGCTACAAGGATGGCAAGCCAATTCCTCCAAACACTTGGAGATCTTATTTTGGTGGCTCCGCATGGACATTTGATAGTACCACTGAAGAGTTCTATCTCCATTTGTTTGCCGAAGGCCAGCCGGACTTGAATTGGGAGAATGAAGACTGTAGAGCAGCCATTTACGACTCTGCAGTTGGATTTTGGGTCCGTAATGGTGTCGATGGATTCCGTATTGACACGGCTGGACTCTATTCCAAAGTCCCTAATCTTCCTGATGCCCCTGTTGTTGACCTTTCGTCTGATGTCCAACCACCTGACCCAATGACTCACAATGGCCCAAGGATTCATGAGTTCCATAAGGAACTTCACCAATACATGTTGAGTCAAGTGACTGATGGTCGTGAGCTTCTCACAGTCGGTGAAGTGGGACATGGAACACCAGACATATTCTTGGATTATACAAGTGCAAAGAACAAAGAGCTATCGGAATTATTCAATTTTGGACCAACAGATATTGGTACCTCCGAGAAATTCCGGTACACACTTGTTCCACACACATTACCTGAGTGGAAGAAAGCTTTGAAAGAGTGCTTCGAATATGTTGACGGCACTGATGCTTGGTGTACTGCCTACTTGGAGAATCATGACCAGCCTCGTTCCGTCACTCGTTTTGGTGACGACTCTCCAAAATACAGAAAAGTCTCGGCTAAGTTGCTTGCGTTATTGGAAATTTCTTTAACCGGAACTCTATACGTCTATCAAGGCCAGGAACTAGGACAAATCAACTGTAAGAACTGGCCTATTGAAAGATATGAGGATATTGAGGTCCGTAACAATCTAAGATTACTGACAGAGAAGTACGGTGAGGAGTCAGAGGAAGTTTCCAAATTCAAGGAAGCTGTTGCATTGATTTCTCGTGACCATTCCAGAACTCCATTCCCTTGGTCTACTGAGATCCATGCAGGATTCTCTGAGGCTGAGCCTTGGTTCTCATTCAACGAGTCCTACAAGTATGGTATTAATGTTGAGGAAGAATTGAAGGACTCAGAGTCAGTCTTGTACTTTTGGAGAAAGGCTTTGGCAGTTAGAAAAGAATACAAACACTTGCTGGTTTACGGCCAGAACTTTGAGTTCATTGACTTTGAAAGCGACAAGTTGATTTCTTTCACAAAGAAGGGTTCCAATGGGGTTCTATACGCTGCTCTTAATTTCAGTGGAGAGGAGATTGATTTTTCTCTTCCAGATGGTGACTATAAATTGGTTATTGGTAATTATGATACTGTTGGAGCCTCATTGAAGCCATGGGAAGGTAGATTATATATTAGAGCTTAGATTTGCACGTTTCTGAATTGCTTTGCTGTTTTGTTGTTTTCACTGATCTATCTGTTTTGCTGTTTTGTTATTTTGACTTATCTATCTTTCAAATTAAAAGAATTGTAAAGTTTGAGCTGGAGAGTAATGATGGGATTACTGACAGATAGTTCTCACATAACTTCTGTTGGCTTCCAGCTGATTTTTCAGTAACAACAATTAATCTGAAAACATTGTCAGCTATCTCCGAACCCATAAACGTCATGAGGAAGCTTGTCACTTCTGCTAGTTACTCCGGCTTCAGTCGTTTGTAATTCCCAATATACTTTATTGACCTGAAAAATAATAATGATGTATGTTACAAAATTCTACAGCAAGATCCACTCTATTGAATCGTGTTGGCAACACCGGCTATTCGGAGCCAGATGTTCCGGTGGATATCTCGAGTAAATCCGCCTGTGTCTTTGGAGCATCGCCCTCAAGATCGTTGTAATCTCTCAAAATCCTTTCGTCCTCTAAGGATGAACGCATATCACGTTGGCGGATAACGTCAATAGCGTGTTTATGCGCTCTCCATGCGGGAATTCCAGGAGTGAAGAGCAACCCCACATCTTCCACGGGAATGTGAGAGGTTTCAGGGTAAAATAAGTAGAACACAACAATATCGAACACAACAGCAGCACCAAAAAGGAAAAACACCCCATAAGCGTGCATTGCGGTGATCATATTCCCCGTGAATCTAGCAAAAATAAAAGCCCAAAACCAGTTAGCAGATGCAGCAAATCCTTGAGCTGGAGCCCTGACACTCTGGTCGAACAGTTCCGAAGCAATAACCCACGGCACACCTGAAATAGAAATCGAGTAAAAGACAACCCAGATGTAAAACATTGCCATAGTGAAGTTACCCACCGGGCCCATGGAACTTTGAGAGGTCGGGTCAGCAGCTTTGATGTAGGCTCCAATATAGAACAAACAAACAGCGCAAACCGACAATCCAATGAAAACAGATGTACGTCTTCCAATGTTGTCAATAAGCCAAAATGCCCAGAAGACTGTACAAACACCTTTCACCACACCAAAGACACCTGTAGATAACAAGGCAGAGGAAGTACCATTGACTCCGATAGCTTCAAATAAAGATGGACTGTAATAGTTGACACCGTTGATACCAGAACCATTCTGTAAAGCAAAAACACCAGTTGACAAGAGGAGTCGATATCTAAGGTTTTTGTCTAGGAAAAGGGTTCTCAATGGGGCCCAAACACCGTAACCTGTCTTCTCGTGAGCACGGCTGGCTTCTTCGGTCAGTTTGGCTGCTTCATATTGCAAGAAGGGGTCATCAACGGGAAGATCTCTCAAATAGGCCAGCGATTTCATAGCTTCTTCCTTTTTACCTTTTTGGAAGTACCATCTTGGGGTCTCAACAATGAAGAACAGACCGATTATGAATACACCAGCAGGAATCATTTGCACTGCAAAAGGGACACGCCATTTTTCGTTTCCAGAGAGATGCAAATTGGTTCCATAGTTGATGAAATATCCAACAACACCACCAACCTGCCAAGATAACTCATAGAAGCCAACAAGACGACCTCTAATTGGGGCAGGTGCAATTTCAGCAGTGTAGATCGGAGCAACGTTACTGACTCCACCTATTCCCAGTCCCAGAACGATTCTTCCTGCATATAAGAGGCCCACTCCTGTATCAGAGTTAGCGCCCAGTTGGATAGCTGTTCCCACTATGGCAAAAAAGGAAGCAAAAAACAAGGCCTTTTTCCTTCCAAAGTAGAAGTTCACTGGATAGTTAAAGATGGAACCGAAAAATGCTCCCACGTGGAAGAACGATATAATATTTGCTTTGACTGTCGTCTTCTCCGAAGAGCTCATTGTGTCTAGCCAAACTCTTTCAGAAATGTATCGAGAACCACAGCACCACTGATGAAACCTGTGTCATAACCACAGAGAACAGCGGCCCATGATGCCAGTATGGCACAAGTGTAAAGTCTCCAGTTGTAAACGCTCTTGGGAATTTGAGCCTCCATGGGCGTTCCCTCAACTGGGGCCTTTTCCTTGAACTGTTGCAACCGTTTCACAATCCAAGATGCCATGGCCAGTATGTGATTGTATCGGCGTTGTTCAACTGAATATAGTTCTATCTATGTAATGCAAACGAATGTAGAAAAGCGCTTCAAAGTTTTGAACTTGAGAAGTGCAGTGAGTTTTTGGAATAAGGTTCAACAGTCCATCAAGCGGAGTTCGGTCAGTAACGTCTTTTTGTCAGCTTCGAGTTGAATATACCTTTATTTCATTTGAGAGTGATTCATATTTTTCATCGGCCCGAGAGAAGATTTTTTGATGACGACCGCGCCTTGAAAATTTTTTCTTGTGGGGTAGGCAAGGAAGCTTCGGCAGTACGGGGGACACCAAGATTTGTACCTTCTTTGAGAACAAGGGTCGTTTCAAAAAGCAGTTTTCTAAAGCTTATTTCAAGGTCAATTCTATGCAGGGTTTAGTTTGGAAATTTTGAAATCGAAGCTATAGTAGGTCTGACATTAAATATAACTTGTCTTACAAAATGCTGCATTAAAATATAGCTGGTTCCTATAGGTCGGAAATATTTCTAGTCAAGACACCGACTCCTACTTCTTACGAAGTTGTTCTGCGATCAGGTTGATCACAGTGCATGAGCACTTAAGTGACGCTCAGTTAGTGTTTGAAAACTACTCGACACTATGAGCCGATTAGTTCAATCTTGATCTACGATTTCATTCGAAACTTTTAATAATTGAGCACAATAAAGTAACGCATATTTAAACCGACGCATCAAAGATCTAATTTTAATTTGAGGCACTTTTAATTTCCACTGCAGCTTTTTTATCCGGATGGCAAAGGTATAAATAATCAAGCAGGTACAGTGCAACGACATCTATACAACGAAGATTATGAAGAGTACAGTTAAAAAAAAGTCATTTGTTTGTCATTCTTCAAAACAGAGAAAGACAGATACAATGAGATAAGCTTGGAAAAAACTTCCAACAGGAAGACATCGCCAAACTAAACTTCATGGGTCGAAATCTCTGCTACTGACTGGCCTTCTCAACATCAGTGGTTCTGGCCAAATATCTCGTGTCGCTTGAGCAGCCTATGTATGATTATCTCAGCATCGGGTTCTCAGACGCGTATGAAACCACCGCCGCTGCTTTCCAAACGCACGATTGTGCCATGCTTCGTACCGCGATGCGCAGATTAGGCCGAGCCGACGATGTCGATTCGAGTAGCACGTACCACAGGTGACAACATGCGGCTGGGGTTTCTACTCAGTGTCTTACTCCACCCTCAACTGTCCTTGAATTGATTGATGGCCCAGATAAAACAACTCGTGGCTTTGCCAAGCTTTTGAGCTCGGTGATTAGTAATAGTCAATCCGAATTATTCAGATCTGAGAGCTGCGAAGCAGCCTGAATTATGAGGAGCACCCGGGGTTTGGTCCTCATGGGGAAAATTCCCCGAATATTTTTTCCCCAGGATTTATCGGGACCACCTTCATTGCTGATCAAGTTCACTTTAGATGATTTAAATGGAGACGGATAGAACCACAACCATCACTAAATAAACCGTTTTGCTCAACAACAAAATGTCTAAACCAGTGAAGATTCTAGTTGTCGGAGGATCATACGCAGGGCTTTCTGCGGTGAAATCGTTGCTTCAGAAAACCGAGCAGCTGACCAGCCATGAACTCGACGTGACCCTTGTGGAGCCTAGACTCGGCTTTCTGAATGTCATGGCCATCCCTATGACCGTACTTGACACTGATTTCGCTGCACAGACCTTTGTTCCATTAGACAATTGCGGTCTTGTCTGGGACTCTATCAAATTACAGAAGAACTTTTCTGTGGATGAATCAAGAATTCTCAGAGGTAAAGCAGGTGATAGAGAAAGTGTCGGCCACGAAGGTTACAAAGTGACATACAATCCTAACATCAAGATTCATTTTGTCCAAGGACACGTCACCAAACTCACGCAGAGCCATGCAGTCGTCTCCATTTCCGAGCTGCTGAAAGAGAACCTTCCAGAAGAGTTCAAGTCAACTTCTGCACCAGAGATCACGGAGATTGCCTATGACTACTGCCTATTGACAAGCGGAAGAGCTAGGAATTGGCCCTTCGACCCTCTTTGTACATCTAAAGAGATATTTGTCAAGGAGATGAGCTACCCCAGTGGGGAGATTGCCAAGGCTAAATCGATCTCGGTCATTGGTGGGGGTGCATTGGGAATTGAGCTGGTAGGAGAAATCAAACAGCATTTTCCGGAAAAACTGGTCAGATTGATCCACCCTCACGCATTATTACCTCCTGAACCACTAGTGGATGACATCTTCAAAACTGGGACTTTAAAAAAACTGGAAGAAGTTGGTGTCGAATTGCTAACGAACACTCGTGTCGCCAAAGAAGATCTTGAGAACAAAACACTAACCACCACAGCTGGTGACGTTCTGCACAGTGATCTCAATTACTGGTGTAATTTCCGTCACAACAATGTTGACTATCTGACTGAGTTCTTCCCCAACATCGTGACAAAAAACGGCGAGATAAATGTTACAAAGTACTTCCAGACTGCCGACATTTCTGGGAAAGTACACCCTAACATCTTCGCTGCTGGAGATATAGTGGACGTCAAATTGGTGAAAACTGCTGGCTGGGCTTTCAGACAAGGGCTTCTGGCTATGTCAAACATATTGCACACTATTCTAGGGGAGGATGAGTCGAAACTGGAAGTAATCGACGTTTCCAGCTTTGCAACTATTGGGGCAATGCTCTTAACTGTTGGCAGCAAGAACACCGTGGGCATTGGGTTCGATAACGAACTTCGGATCAATGATCCAAATCATTTAGAAATTTACCAAGATTACCGGAACTCAAGAGTATTTGGACACATGGGAGTTGTGTTCCAATAAGCTGAAAGACTGTTAGAACTTTGAGAGCCCAAAGTTGTTTCTGCCTGAGAAGATGTGGGAGCACCTTGTCTGTTCTACAACCGTTACAAATAGATAGGACCTCATGCAATTGGCTGATAGTCTCTGTAGCATGCAATATACAGAATATTAAGGTTGAGTTGTGAGTTTAGAACATCGCAATAACATACCATCTCAATGACTTGTCAACAACGTATTTTTTATTTATACTGAAAGCAAATTTATGGACTTTTCAGTTTTTAGTAAATGAACAAGCTATTGGAGCTCTGGAGAGATAAACTTGTAAACCGAATCCATCTCTACAGTGCTAGAGTAACATAAGAATTATCTTTGAATTATTGTGCACCAACAAAAGAAAGGGAGAATTAGCAATGAAATCAGTTAAAGATACTCGGCCTCCACTTCGGCCAGTGTTTCCTTGAGCACCTTGACAATAAAGTCAGCATCATCTCTGCTAAAACCAAAGGCTGGAGCCAGAGTAATGTGGTTTCCGTACTCAATAACTTTTCCTTCTGGAGTGACTTCGTATCCTGCACATCCACCGGCACACATGAAGTGAACACCTTTCTCAAAAGTCTTTTCAGCCAGAATGTCACTCATTTTCAACTCTGGAGAGAAAACTTCCTTGGTCTCTCTGTTCTTCACCACTTCAACACTTATGAAGTTACCAGAACCTCTAACATCACCGCAAACTTTGGAGTTTTTCAAGATGGCTTTCAATTGTTCCTTCAAGTAAGAACCCACTTCTCTGACATTTTCAATCAGATTGTCTCTGTGGATCTTTTGCTGAATAGCTAGTCCAACTCTACAGTTAAGGTGGTGACAGTGATAAGTCTGATATCCGTATGCAACTCCAGAACCTTCCTCAACCACCTTAGCCACTTTAGGAGCAACCAAGACACCAGAAAGAGAAACGATACCAGAACCAACAGTCTTACCGAAAGAGAGCATGTCTGGTCCACCTTCTTTGAAGCCGAAGTCTGGGTCCATAAAAGTGTAAGCATAACCACCTCTACCAAGACCGCACATAACTTCATCCAACAAGAGTAAAGCACCATATTTATGTGTGATTTCTCTCACACCTTCCAGGTACCCTTTTGGAGGAAGGGCATTACCAAGTGCCGATCCACACATAGTTTCAATGACCACACCTGCAACAGTCTCAGGTCCACTCTTGATGAACACGTCTTCGAGCTCGTCCAGCAATTGCTTAGTGTACTCTTCTTCAGTCTGACCTGGCTTCATATCTCTGTACATGTTGACACGAGAGATTTTTGGAACCTGTTCCTCAGGTAGCAAAATGTTGTTCATCAGTGGTTTTTTAGGGTTATCACCAATGGACAGAGCACCAATCAGATAACCGTGATAAGCTTGTTTTCTGCTGATAAACTTTCTTCTCTGTGGCTCACCATTCTCGTTATGGTACTGTTTGATGTACCTCATGGCAGTCTCATTGGCCTCAGAACCGGAACAGACAAAGTTTGCACCAGAAAATGCACCGTTGGAAACCGAACACATAAGCTCAGCTAAATCTTCAGCTGCCTTATTGGTGTAAGCGACACTGAAAGTGTAGGCAGACTCCTTGGCGTACTCGGTCATTTTGTCCAAGATTTCATTGTCACCATGTTTCAAAGAGGAAACAGCAGCTCCAGAGACAGCATCGTAGATCTCTTTCTTCTCACCTGTGACAGGGTCCTGAAGTAGCAGCCATTGTCCATCTCTACAAGTTCCAATACAGTCGAGATATCTCTTTGCAACACTTCCTTGGAAAAGGTAGGTTTTCTTTTCGACAGTCATTTTTGATCAAATTGATTCAGATCTGGATTGTGAATGGATATTGAAGCTTCACAGAGGAACAAATCATTTTCAAAGTTATTTCTCTTTTGAGCAGGAAATCTGCACCTCTTTTATAGTTTTCAACCTCTAAGGGATAGCTCTCTCTCAGAAACCATTTGTCAGACAATTGGCTGTAATGTGTCCATGTCTGGCCTCGCAATTGATAGCATTTCTTAAATTTCGGAAATGGATAATTCCTTAATTACAACTCCACGCAAATACATTCCCGAATTTTTTGCCGAACAAAGAAGAGATTATAGAGACAGGACTAATGATGGATCTCGATCAAGCAAAAAAAAAATTATGACCGGGATGCCTACTTAAACCAGATCTTTTGTTTATCTAAAAGTACTTTAGTAAGCGTAAGATTATTCCTAAAACCAATCCATTAATTTTATTATAAAAGACCATGTCAATGGTCGAGTCTCTCGCCGAAATTTTCAAAACTGGTCCAATCATAATCCCAACCAAGTAACGAGAAAGCTTTGTCTCTTAAATGTTCACTGATCCAACTGTCAGCGTCCTCGGGACAACCTTCCAAAGAAACGTATTTTGGAGTATTGTCAATTGTTTCATCTGGTTTCTTGATCAAGCTATCAACACTTATCCTTTCGGAATTGCCGATGGGAGCAGCAACGTTAGCGACGCCCAGCAACTCATCTTTCATATCCTCAAAATCTGAAATACTGGAAGGAGATAATTGATGAGCACATGCGGCCTTGAGCATCTTGACTGTCTTCATTTGGAATCCATAGTAGTATGAACCCAGCTCCCAATGTGCTTTGTAGTAGGACAGAAAATCAACACAGTAGACATAGTAGAGCTCAGCATCTCGAAACTCCGGATCGTAGGACGGAAAATACTTCACGTAAAACAACATGGATGCGCAAGTCAGTGAAGCAAATCAGGTGAACATGGTGCAGAAGTACATGTCTCGCTTTTTGCACTCATTGAAAAGCAGTGCGATTTCCTTTGAAGATTCAAACACGGTGTGAGCAGAGTTCTTCCACCAAGATGCTGGTGCATTCTGCAATCCAGGGCCCGGATTATTGGGTCCTTTTGGTCCTTGTTCATCGCAGGGAACAAATGGAATGTAAGTTCTGTGTAGCAAAATTCTTGCTATTCGAAGTAAAATATGCAAACAACAGTACACGTTTCCTTGTCCCATAAGAAAGAAAGCATTCAGGTTGTTCAACCCAAAGGTTTCTTTTGGGCCTAGCTGTGTTTCAAATTCATCAATTCTTTTGGTGATTCTATAAAACTCACTTTTGGAATCCCAGGGAGTTTCTCTTGGTCTTGTCTTTCCTTCAGATAAAAACCAGCAGCAACAGTCTGCCCAAATCATTGTGGCACCACAGAGAAGTGAAAAGATATTTCTTGTCTCGGACACCTGCATATTGTGCAAATAAACGATAGAAGATGCCTGTCTAAAGAGCACGTCAGAGTTGTCAAGAGGGAGTCTCAAAGAGTGCAATCGTAGTTCAAATTCTTTGATATTTCCCTCCCTGAGTGATAGCGATGTCAAATAGTAACTCCACAGTGTTCGAACGTAGAGCTCTTGACTCAGAAAAGTGTTATATTCGTTCTTTTGTTTGACCAAAATGGTGACAACCCTATCTGCGAGGCCTCCTAGTAAAGATGCTTTGTGAGTTTTCCCTGTTTGCCAATTAAGTATCATCATGAGGACTATACCTTGTAATAAACCGACCATGTCAGAGTGCTTGTCATCTAGTTTTCCAAATAATCTGTATTCCAAGAATGATTTATCAGGGGCGTTAGCATGGTCAAAGTTGGGATTGAAAGGCGAGCTCAAAATATAAAGCAGGAGAACCACGAGATCATCCAGGTGGTCCAGAATTTCTTCAGATCTTCGAAAATGGAGAAACACCAGTTCAGGATAGTGTTTTGCAGAGCAGGCGACAACACTTTTGATATCGATCTCACTTATATCGAATGCCGGAGACTCCTGTTTCTGAAGTACCGCATCATTTTTCTTGATATCCCTAAATTGCTGCGTTGAATAGAGCTTACAAGAGAGTTGTAGTCCTTTTGATTTACACGACTGACAGGGAGCTTTTCCCTCGTGAGAGCATTTGACTTTCTTTTGGCGACAACTTCGACAAGCGACCGTGACTCTCATCTCGAGTCAAATTTCTCAGACACTTTGAGCTTCTGTTTTTTTGAGATGATTTAGATGATTCAGCTCACGTCTATGCCTCATTATACGTATTGCGGCCCCAGAATTTATTGCGGATTATGATCCGTTCGAAGCTCGACAACTAAAGCGAATCTCGGAATACATTCGCGAAAGCCTCGAGCCCCAAAGAGGAAACCCGTTTCACGATAAGCTTAATCGGGTTCCGCTCTAGCGTAAAGTCCGAGGTTGCAGAAGATGAAGGGCAGCCGAGATCAGTACGTCCTACATTTTGCTCACTTCTTCCACTTCACGGCACAATGGCGAATTAGCTTGAATCTACATGCTGATTAGTGGTGAATCACTTCCATTCAAATTAATATTCATCTCCAAAAACGTTTAGTGCTTAGTTTTCTACCTCGCTATCGTTCTTGTTATCTTCTAGTCTCTGCAACCAGATTTTTTCTGCCTCCACTATGGTGTTGTTATTTGCCATCATCTTGTTCATCGTCTCGATATACTCATCGTAAGGATCAGAATCAAAGACGATACCACCACCAGCCTGGAGATATGCAACATTGTCTTTGACAACCATAGTTCTCAAAGCAATACATGTGTCCATTGTCTTGCCATCGTACGACCAATGTCCGACTGCACCGGCATATACACCTCTTTTCTCTTTCTCAAGCTCACCAATGAGCTCCATAGCTTTAATCTTTGGAGCCCCCGAAACAGTACCTGCAGGGAAGATTGACCTGAACGCATCGAAACGAGTCTTGTCACTTCTCAGCTTTCCGCTTACCTGGGACACCAGATGCATCACATGGGAAAATCTTTCAACCGATAAAAGTCTATCGACATTAGTTGACGAGGGTTCGCAAACCCGGTTAACATCGTTTCTGGCCAGATCAACCAGCATCACATGTTCTGCTCTATCTTTGAGGGAAGACTTCAAGACTGCCGCCAACTCATCGTCCTCTTGGCTTGTTTTACCTCTTTTGATTGTTCCAGCAATAGGATGTGTGATGACTTTATCCTCACTGTCTGATTTCACGAGTAGTTCAGGAGAAGCACCAACAATCTGAAAGTCTAAGTAATCAAGGTAGAACAAATAAGGAGATGGATTAACTGTTCTCAGGTGTCTGTAAATGTTGAAAGGATGTAGAGACGTTGGTCTTGCAACTCTCTGAGAAGGGACTGCCTGAATTATATCTCCTTTCATAATGTGTTTCTTCAAAGTCTTAACAAAACTTTCGTATCCTTGCTGACCTATATTGGATGTGAAAGTTTGGTCTTTTTTAATTGGCGGTTGAGGAGGATATGGAATAGACGAAGAGCTATCTGTGAGTATTTTCTTTATCTCAGCAATCTTTTTCTCAGATTCAAGATACTTTAAGTTGATTTCTGTCTTGGTATCCTTCACATCAATGAAAATATTGTTGATCACCTGGAATCTCTGGAAAACATTATCGAAAGCCACAATTGTATCAAACAGCATTAACGCAGCCTCGGGAAGTTGCAGCACATCTTTCAGCTCTTTTTTCGTCCGAGGTTCGAAATACTTTATACAGTCATAAGAAATGTATCCAATGGCTCCTCCACTGAGTTTTGGAATGCCCGGTGGTTGTGCTTGTCTGATATTTTTCAGTTCCTTCTCCAGCAAAACCAATGGATCAACTTCTTCCCCATGTAATGGTCCAGTGGTAATTATCTTTCTTGGATTAACGCCCATGAACGAGTATCTATCAATCTGGTCGCCATTTTTTGCGCTTTCAAAAAGAAAAGAAGCACTCTTTTTGAACGAATTATCTCCCGGTCTAGTTAATTTCAAATAAGCTAGATGTGGTGTGAGATAATCTGTGGAAAAATAGGAATACGTTGGATATAGATTTGGAACGGTCTCCTTCGGATGGGAGGCACGATCACTATCAACCAGCTGGTAGAAATCTTCGAAACTAGGTTGAGTAGGGGACTGAATCGCAGGTGGAATACACCATTGTTGTTAGTTTTCCTTCGCCATGGAAATTGCTTTCAGGTGCTCTCAACTTACCGTCATGATGTCTCAATCTATTTGCAAAGCAAAGATAGTGCAAAAATCTAATTTCTCCAATGCTAACTGACTATGTCCATTCTCCAACGATATTTGGAATTTACGGTGAATCTTTTTATGACTGAGAACCCAAATGGTGAGGAAAAAAAAAATCAACCGCAAAATTGGTGCACAGGTGTTCTCCTTAGTAAGCGTCGACTACACCGATTCATGTTACAAGTACGTTGGTGGTAATTCATTGCTTGACAACAAGTCTCATGCTATTTCCATCTTTGGACAACCACAGAGTTGGCCAATCCCGCATCCTTGATTGTCTTGTCATCGTTTTCAATCTGCTTCAATGGAAACGCAAAAGATAGGCCCCAATCTCTAGCGGAGCTGGTGTTAGCACTGACAAAGTTGAATACAGTAGCAACACTTTGGGTCGAGTCAAACGCATGCACGAGTCGTGAGCCATCTGCCATTCTAATTTGGATTTTGCAGTCGCCTGTTTCCTCCACTTCCAGCCCATTATCAATTTTCGCCTCTTCCACCACAACAGGAGCAGACTGAGACGCTTCAGCATCGGCACGGTCTCCTGGAACCGGGGATCCCAGCCTCTGACCTTTGCCGACAAAACCTCCTGTCTTCGGCTTTGGTGGGCGATACGATTCGTCCATCTTTTTCACAACATTTACCTCGACATCTTGAAACATTTGCACATTGAGCAAACTCAAGGGTGCTCTTCCTTGGTTTAATTGTCTTAAATATTCAGCGTTCTCAGGGTCATCATACTTGTAAAGCTTTCCTTCTCCTACTTGGAACCCTTCTTTCCAAAATGTTATTGTTCTCGTTGCCTTTTCTGGCACTTGGAATCCTGGGTTTCTGGTATTTGGATCCTCGTAAACCAGAGAGTCAATATCCTTGTCAACTGAACCCAATTTGTAACCTGTACCTTTAAACTTTGGCTTCTTTGGCAATGATCTTTTATTTTCCTTTGGGGCCTCTGCACCTTCTCTTTCGGCTTTTTTCAGTAGATCCTCTACCAGTCCCAGTGGGTTCTTCTTCTTGTCAGGGTTCTCAACTTGCAATGCCGATTTCTCTCCTCCTGTGAACAAGTTCAGATCTGTGTTTTCGTCGGCTTCATCATTCGATCTAAGATCAGAGAAAGATGTTATTTTGGCTTGCGATTTCTTCTCAGAGTCCACTGGGTGTTGCGACGGTCTTTGCCCCTGAGATTCGGAGTCAAAATCGTCATCATCATTTGCAGTGGCGTTAATGTAGTATTGAGTGACCGATTCCTATATTTTGTTAGAGCTGTCTTTGCTTTTCTTGTCGTAACGAACAAACTTACCTCAAGATCCCATCCGTTACTGGAAAGGAAATGTTGGGCCACAGATTCTGGAGCTTTGGTCAGATCTGTGAACTTCTCAATCAATTCTTTATTTGACGACATGGATTGTGAAACCTTGAAGTTTTACCTGCTGTTGTTAGCTCAATAAAGAAGTCAATTAAAACTCTTACAATTCGCCACCTGTGGTCCCTTGTGTATTTTCTTAATTTTTTGGGATTGTCGAAAGATTCCCAATTTGGAAGGGTTGTTTTTGCAGCGAGACTAAAAGTATAGACCTTTTAAGTAGATTAAATAGATAAAAAACCGATGTTGAAATCCCAGATTTACATAGTTTGCACATACAGCGTTGAAAACGGAGAGCAAAATGAAGCAATAGAGGTGAAGAAAAAAAAAGTCAGTTGTGATAATATTTTGTTTCATGTGACAATCATTAAGAAAAAGATGCTGGAAAATCGAACATTAATGTTGAACAAATGTATAATCAGCATGAGTTTATAACTGAGTCATTCAGGGAATAACACTTAGTACTGTTCTCTGAAATGTTTGGCGGCATCAACCATGTTGGTCAACGAAGCTCTGGTCTCTTCCCAACCTCTGGTCTTCAAACCACAGTCTGGGTTGACCCAAAATTTGTCTGCTGGGTAAACCTTCAAAATCTCTCCGATTCTGGCAATGAACTCCTCTTTGGATGGAATTCTTGGCGAGTGAATGTCAAAGAGACCAAGACCAATGTGGTTTGGATAGTTGGAGAACTCCTGGATGTAGTTTGGATCATCTTTCTTGGAGAATTCAATGGAGACAACGTCAGCATCCAAAGCCTTAATGTGGTTAGGGTCCAAGTCAGAGTAACAGAAGTGAGAGTGGATCTGAGTGCAGTCGTTCACACCGGAAGTAGCCACTCTGAAAGATTGAGCTGCCCACTGCAAGTAGTCAGATCTCTCCTGACCTGCTCTCAATGGCAAACCTTCTCTGATAGCTGGCTCATCAACCTGGATGACAGTGACACCGGCAGCCTCCAAGTCGTTCACCTCGTCTCTCAAAGCCAAAGCCAACTGCAAAGCCTGGGTCTTTTGTGAAACATCATCTCTTGGGAAAGACCATCTCAGACAGGTAATTGGACCAGACAACATACCCTTGACTGGCTTAGAGGTCAATGATTGAGCATACACAGACTCCTTGACAGACATAGCCTTTGGTCTAGAAATGTCACCAACAATAATAGGTGGTCTGACGTATCTGGAACCATAGGATTGAACCCAACCGTTGGTGGTGAAAGCGTATCCCTTCAATTGTTCACCAAAGTACTGAACCATATCATTTCTCTCTGGCTCACCGTGAACAAGGACATCCAGACCAATCTCTTCCTGGAATCTGATAACCTTCTCAATCTCAGAGTTGATGAATTCTTCGTATTGTTGTGGGGTAATCTCTCCCTTTGTGAACTTGTTTCTGTTGATTCTGATATCTTTGGTTTGAGGGAAAGAACCAATGGTGGTAGTTGGGAACAATGGCAGGTTGTACTTTTTCTTTTGCTTGGCCAATCTGTCTGGGAAAGGCGACTTTCTGGTGGCAAGAGCGTCATCGATCTTTGAAATTCTTTCCTGCACAGCAGCGTTGTTGGTAATGTCAGACTCTGCTCTTGTCTTGATGGACTTGGCGTTGGCAGCTAGTTTTTCACTAACGTCCTCATCAGAGACAGCTTTGGTAATAGTGACCACTTCATCAACTTTCTGGGTAGCAAAGGAGAACCAGTCCTTGATTTCGGCATCAAGCTTCTTCTCGTTTTCTAAGTCAACTGGAGTGTGCAACAAAGAAGAGGATGTAGAAACAATGACTTTCTCAGCACCCAATTTCTCAATAGCTTTCTTGACAAAAGCAATAGACTTAGCGAAATCGTTCTTCCAGATATTTCTACCGTCGACAATACCAACGGACAGGGTCTGGTCTTCAGAAATGATGTTCAAGACCTCGTCAAGTTGCTCTGGGCTTCTGACAAAGTCGAAGTGGTAACCAGCGACAGGCAAACCCTCGATAGCCTTGATGTTTGGTCTGACATCACCGAAATAAGTAGTCAAGATCAGCTTTGGCAATCCTTCCTCCTTGGCAAGAACATCATAAGCGGTCTTGAAAGCAGCCTGGACTTCTTCTGGCAAGTCCAAAACAAGAGTTGGTTCATCGATCTGGACTTCCGTGGCACCTGCCTCAGCCAGTTTCTTCAAAATTTGGATGTACACAGCAAGAACCTTTTCCAACAGAGAAATTGGCTTCAGGTCCAGAGAGTCTTTGTCTGGCTTACCCAAGAAAAGGTATGACACAGGACCAACCAAAACAGGTCTGGTCTCAATTCCCAATTCCTTGGCCTCCAAGTATTCATCAACTGGCTTCTGGCCGTTCAGCTTGAACTCAGTAGAGTGAGAGAAAGTAGGTCTCACATAGTGGTAGTTAGAGTCAAACCATTTCACCATCTCCAAAGCAGTAACATCAACAGCTTTCGTGGACTCGGTGGCCTTTCTTTGCAAACCTCTACCCATGGCAAAGAGGGTGTCCAATGGGGAAAGATCGTACTTGGTATATCTCTCTGGGATGACATTGAACAACAGAGCCAAGTCCAAAACCTGGTCATAGAAAGAGAAGTCGTTAGAAGCAATGATGTTGACACCTGCATCTTTTTGCAACTTCCAGTTGTTGGCTCTGATCTCCTTACCGACAGCCAAAAGCTGCTCAGCGTTGATCTTTCCGGACCAGTAGGCCTCAGTATTTTTCTTCAGCTCTCTGAAAGCTCCAATTCTTGGGAAACCCAAAACAGATGAATCAACCATTTTTGTCTATGTTTTGTTATCAACAAGTACCAAAAACTTGTAAAACAATTGTACAAATCCACGTTCCACAAACACACCCCCTTATATACTTTTAGTGTCCAACAAAAATGAAAAATTTTCCACAGTTACTATGGATCACGTAATCAGGATAATAAAATGGAGACGGAGGGAACGAACAAGAGCCACATTTATGGGCTGTGCAATTAGTTGGAGGGCATGTGCAAATGTGATGCTTTGGGGCGATCAGCGTGATGTTCTGAAGGTGAAGTAGTTTACGACATACTTGGTGATCCAAAAGACAATGAGAACCAATATGCTATTCTGGGCAGGCTCGGTGAACCAAAAGGCGGCCAAAATGGTTTGGTTTGGTGCCTAATAAAATCCTGAGTTGGATCTCTGACGAAGTCAGATGGAACAAAATTGTTCTGGTGTACGGGTGTCTAAAAGACATGAGAATTTGATTGTCAGGCATCGCTTCTGTTGAGTACAAGGTGCTGCCGAACCACGTGGACATGAGCAACAAACAGGCTGATCTAGAGCAGACGTTGCGAAAAGAAGAGCTGGAGCTTGAGAAGGTAAGAGAAGAAAGAGTACTTTTGTGTAGGTTCATGAGACTAACAGCAGTAGGATTCTGAGATTCAGAGAATTCTTGCACAGTTTCGGCTGGATTACTACTCAATTCTCGATATCCAGCCTGGAATTGCCACGGCTGACATATCAAAGATTTACAGGAAGAAGTCATTGTTGATTCATCCGGATAAGACCTCGAATCCCAATGCGGTAGAGGCATTTGATGTTTTGAAAAAGGCCTCTTCGGGATTAATCGACGATAAAGAACGCGAAAAGTTGGACCAGGCTTGGGCAGACGCAAGACAGGTGTTGATAAAGGAAAGAAAATGGTCGGTTGATGATTCCAGACTCACTGGAGCTGAATTTCTCAAGTTCTGGAGGCAAAAAGTGAAGGAGGTATTGATTGAGGATGAGTTCATTAGGCAAGTGGAGCTCAAGAAACAACAGAAAGACGATGCAAAAAAGAGAGTACAAGAAGAAGAGGAACAAAATACTCGACAGCAAGAAAAACGTCTCAAAGCAGATTGGGAGAGCAAAAGAGACGATAGAGTGACCCATTGGAGAAAGTTCAGCGAGAAGATGGAGAGAAAAAAGAAGAACACCAAATCGAAAGTGTTGATCTGAAGTTGAGAAAATGCAAACATCTTTACATTTGTTAGCATTTGATCTAACGGTTTTTTTTTACCTTTCCCTTGGCTGAAAAAAGTTGCGATTACAAGAGTGAAAGGATTAATTAGTCTTTAATCAAATAGTCAGTGATGTCAAACAGTTCGTTTCTCCAGTTGGTGACGGTGGCGAGTATATCTCTGTTTACAGGCTGTTGTGTGGGAGCCTTATTGACTCTGCCTCCGGCAACAGGGTCTCCTATCAGTTCACCTTTTTTGTTTCCTTTCCAGTCTGTTCTCAATGGAAGATCAACCTCATCAAGCTCTCAGACGCCATCCACTGCGGGTTATTTGTCTGATGATGAGATTGAACTGCGCTCCAACAGCAGGGAGGACCAGCAAGATGAAGAGGAAGAGGAGGATGCGGTTGCCATTGACTCCAGACCCCTCAACGAAATACCCGGCGAGTGTCGCATGGCCTTGGTAGTGCGTACGGACTTGGGGATGGAAAAGGGCAAAATTGCTGCTCAGTGTGCACATGCTGCAGTGGCATGTTATCGGCTGATGTCTGAATCTGGCTCTGATGCCCAAAATCTTCCATTGCTGCACAGGTGGAACTCCAGAGGACAAGCCAAAATTACACTGAAATGCTCCAGTATGGACGATATGGATACTCTGTTTGCAAAGGCACTCAGCCTCAATGTAAATGCATACATAGTCCACGATGCCGGACGAACACAAGTGGAGGCAGGTTCTGCGACAGTGCTGGGACTGGGTCCAGCACCAAAATCTGTTCTAGATCTCATCACCGGTGAATTGAAACTTTATTAATGATGCAAAGAATAAATAAATGAATAAATGATTAAATAATTATATAATTCATGAAATGTTTCGGACGATCACTTCAAAATAATGATGTCCTCTAGTGAGTCCACCAGAACCACTTCTGAACAAATCAGTCTGTCCCCAACCATTACATCTCCCTCGTAGTCATCAATCACTATTTCAACATTGATGTCCAGTTCTAGACAATATCCTTTGGCTAATTTCGGGTGAACAGGTTCCGTAACAACGCAGCGTAGTAAATTAAAGTCACTCGTCAGCTTCTCTTCAACATGCCTTAGGATGTTATACCGCTTTAGACGAAGTTTTAATTGAAGCATTGAGTTAGCATAACCTGATATTGCTGGGAGAATTTTCTTAATATTCAATTGCGTCTTCCCAGTCAAGAAGTTCATAATTTGAGAGTTGTTGATGTACGACTCTAAATAGTCCCAGTCAGTGAACGAAGAATAAGCTTTGAGGCCCAATGAAGTGTTCGCCAATCTGTGAATTTTGGGATGCATGGAAGCAACTGTACTAGCAGGCTTCAAATAACGTCTGGCTGAGACTAGATCTGACAGGGACATTGCTCCTTGGTTTTTTTCCCTACTCAACTTGATGAAAGAGAAATAAGAATTGGCTATCAATGTGACCATTTTGAAGAAAGAAAATTCTGAGAATATTCTGCCATCGTCTGATTCCTCCATATGCACTGACTGCGTTCTTGATATCAGATTAATTTTGTTTTCTGATCCAAATAAAGATAACGCTTCATCTATAACTTTCTCCGTGTTGCTAATAAACCATTCATATCGCTCATTATCTCTACCATCTTTAGTGAGTTTTAAGAACCCTCGAGATAATCTTTTTGCTTCACTGCGTTTGAGGAAGAGATACAATTTTTGGATTGCATTTCTTCTCTGTATATTTGGTCCTGTGAAGAAGAAAAACCGTGACATGTGAAAGTCCCCTGCAGGGATTGGCGTGAATCCATCGATTAATTCATAAGATACCTTAGGCTTGACTGAAGCACTTAGTTGGGGTTTGGTTATGTCAAAATCAATCAATACTCTGATTGTTGGCTGCTTTGTGGCGTTTTTTTCGAACTTTGTATGGTACCAGAAATATTCTATCTTATTCATTGGCGAGTCATCCAGATAGATATTCATCGGATGGGTTAGTATATGATGATTGAGTTTCTGTGAGGCAACGGGAATATAGAAACAAACTCTTATCTGCCTCGTTGTCACATTCTCTGCCGAAAAGAGTATTTGCTTGGTTAGTCCGTATATTGGAGACTGGACAGAGTCTTCATCTTTTGTTTTTGAGTATGGTTCTTTGAATCTCTGAGCTGTTAACCAGGGTTTCGAGAAAAATAAATCAGAAAGAGCGTTGGCAGCGAACCCACCATTAATAATTGATGAATACAGTTCGGTTGAAAGGACTGGATTCGTGGACTTCTGGTAAATTCCAAGTTCAATCAAAATGTTCAGTAAATTTCTCGCATTGACTTCAAAATCAAAGAGAGGTGAAAGTTTTGATTTGAAAACGGGATGGGGGTATTCGATTGTATATTTGATCAACTTGATCAAATTTTTGAAGTTAGGATCTTCGTCAACAAGCATTCTGTATACTGAGTATTTCTCCCCTTCCTTGAGAAGATTTTTGTAATTGGAAACCTGAACCCTAGTTGGTGCACTCATTGCTTGTTTCAGAGAAGCACCCAACTTATTAGGATTCACAAAGTAGTTGGTGTCTATTAATTGCAATGGATTTAATGTTGCGTCAAACTCATTCCAAACTTTTATGTACCTGTAATGGACAGGATCATTCACCATAGTGATATGAACAGCCAGATAAGCAGCAAAAATTGCTAATCTACTAGAAGTTAGTAGGCCTGCATCTTCTCGGACAAGCACTGATAAAAGATGGTTCAAGCTTACAGAAGTTTGTCTAGTTGAATGTGAAACCTTCAAATAGATTAACTCCATAATGTTATCTTCCTCCAGTCTGCTCATTATGTGTAAAGAAAGGTCAACTAGAGAGGATTGAATGTGTTGAATTTTGGACCATTCGTTGACACCAAATCCTGGCTTGATAAATTTCACAATCTGAAATGTGATATCGGATGGACAAACTCTTTCTGTAATTCCTTTCAAATTCATCACTTCCAAGTACGTGGAAGTTAAAACTTTATTCTCTGGAAGATTCAAGACAACTCCCAGTTGGACTTCATGATTCACTGTCTGGTATTCGATGAGTGAGCCCTGCTTTACAGCTCCATCTGTTTGCAGTTTTCCCAAATGCACTTCTTCCAACATCTCTCTGACATTCCAGCTCTTTAATTTGTCGATATCATCTTTGGCCGACTTGAATCCTTGTTGGAAAGATTCTCTGTATAGATTAATGGAATGAATGACTTTCGACTTTGTTGCGAGACATCGAACTCCAAATGTTCTCGGCCCACTCTTGGAAGAGATCGGTATATACAATGTCGACAGCCAGAACCATCTGATAAACCTAGTTGACATTGTTCATGGCTGTTGAGATTGGACCTGGAGTTGCTCTTGCTCAAAAGAACATCTTAACGTTAGCACTCTTTCAAAGGATCTTCCATCTGAAAACGGTGCCCCACTTAGTCGTGCGACGATCGGCGCGACCATTGCTTGATGCTATTCTTACTTTCTGGTGTACTGGTGTGAGGGGCACTGCGATACGTATGCAAAATTTTCTTTCAAGATACAGCATTATTAGGGGACAGCGAGAAAGATTCGATGAAAATAACAAAGTAGATACCAAGGGCCATTGGAGAAACAAATCCATTAAACCTTGAAATTTTGGTGATTTCGGGGTGAAAAGTGGATAGAATTTGCGAAAGCAGCAGACTAAACAAGGGGATCAGTTTTTTTGATATAAAGAGCATTTTTTGATCAAAATTTCTTGTTGTTAGTGCAGAATCGGGAACACAAGAGGAAATATTTTCAAGTGTATCAATATGGGTCAGATACTTTCACAACCCGTCACAGAAAAGACCAGTGAGGAAGGAGGAGATGAGTTAGTTGCTTACGGGCTTTCTTGCATGCAAGGTTGGAGAATCTCTATGGAAGATTCCCACTCTACGATTTTGAATCTCAACGCCGACAAAGAGTCTGAGGAGCAACTTGCCTTTTTTGGAGTTTATGACGGGCATGGGGGTGAGAAAGTGGCATGTTTCACTGGAGAAAAGTTACCAGATATCATAAAATCTACAGAAAGCTATAAGACAGGTCATTATCCACAATCCTTGAAAGATGGGTTTTTGGCTTGTGACGTCTCCATTTTACAAGATGAAGAGCTAGCTAAAGATCCTTCAGGATGTGCAGCTACCTCAGTGATTATTACAAAATCAAAGATATTTTGCGGAAACGCTGGTGATTCGAGAACCATCATGTCTGTTAATGGACAATGCAAGCCATTGTCGTACGATCACAAACCAACGAATGAAGGTGAGAAGGCACGAATTGTCGCGGCAGGAGGTTACGTCGACCTTGGAAGAGTTAACGGAAATCTTGCCTTATCGAGAGGTATTGGTGATTTTGAGTTTAAGAACTCTGTTCATCTCCCAGCAGAAGAGCAGGTTGTGACGGCTTTCCCGGATGTCATAGAGCATGATGCGACTGCTGAAGATGAATTTATTGTTCTCGCTTGTGATGGTATATGGGACTGTCTTACTTCGCAGCAGGTGGTTGATTTTGTGAGAAGAGGAATCAAACTCAAGCAGTCATTGACTGAAATCTGCGAATCGCTCATGGACACATGTCTCGCACCAACCTCCGGTGGAACAGGTATTGGATGTGACAACATGTCTGTTTGTATTGTTGCTTTGCTAAAAGGCGAAACCTTAGAAGAATGGTATTCCAAGATTGGTGATAGAGTGAAAGATGTTTCTGAGCTTCCCTCCCCAGACGAGTTGTCAATGGACATCTATAAAGTTACTATCGAGTCAAAGCTGTCCAATTCCAGGGAGGATGATCAGCCGCGTCAGAGAGGTCTCACTACAAAGTCGGGAAATGTCGGAGATGGAGACGGCGATGGGCTTGAAAATGATTTGAGTGGCTCTCCAATGCTGATCCAACAACTCTTGGCTGCCTCTAACATATCGACAAACAATAATATCATTTACCTAGACTCGTCAACATCTTCGATACTCCAGTCTCTTGGAGTTATGGGAGATGCGGTTGAAGTTGACGATGACGATGACGATCAAGATGACAAGATGGAAGAAATCGAGGAAGATGAAGACAAGAAATAAGCCGATAGTGTTTGGCTTTACACACAATAACGACGAGCATCAGACGCTCATTGATTTAAGTTTTGTTCATCACGAATTGTGACTCAACTCATTACTGAGGATTAGTAGTTGCTCCTATCCTTCTCATTACTGTTTGACGTGAATACCCTTGTATGGAGTCGGTACTTTTCACCTTTCTAAATGCTGTGGTTATTGAATTGTTCTTATTTCAACGCTTATAGTGTTGCATATTTTATAATTCTTAATGTTCTCCATTTTGTTACTCTTTCTTTCTATTTCAGTTTCACTGGTTTTCTCCTTTACAATTATTATTCATCAACGATCTAATGAAATGAATAAATGCGTGTCTTTATATGTCTGTTAGTGTATCGGTTTAACCGAAAACTCTTTCTGAATTCTGAAAACATGTATCCAAGAATTTCTGAGCATCGATTCCTTTCAGTTTGTACATTATCTCTGCGATTTGCCCCACCATGCATGGCTCGTTTCGGGATTTTATCATCGGAGATAGTAACAACTCGCTATCGGCCGATTCTGAGAATTTGTCAAATTTATCGGACTTCATCACAGGAAGAGGGAGAAACTCATTGATGGTAAGCTTAGGACCCTTCTTAGCTGTTGTCTTTGTCACTAGCTCCTCGGGTATATAGTATTCAAACGGATAACATTCGTTAGGGCACTTAGAGAGGTGTCCGTAAGAAGCATGAGTTTTTCTGACCTCACACCAAGGGGAGTCAGTCTCTATCATCAATCTCTCCAACGGAATTTTGGCAGCAACCTGACAGTTTTCTTCTGTTTTCAAAGAACATCCATTAACACTGACATAAATTGACTCATGCTCGAGTATCAAGTCCAAGTCTTCTTTCGTTCCTGTGAAAGAGTGAACCAAAACTGTTTTGTTCTTCAACACTAAACCGTCTTCTCGTGTTCCTTTGATGAATGGAACAAGTGTTGTTAGAAAGTCCTCGACTGCATTTCTCATATGCAGAAAAAGTGGTAGCTCGAACTCGGTGGCCAACTTCAACTGCAGTTCAAAATACTCCAATTGTTTCTGCTTCGGGGTGTGGTGTAACCTATCATAATCTAAGCCAATTTCTCCAAAGGCCTTGATGATTCCAGAACCAATATTTGAGTTCACAAGATTACGAAGCTCTTGCAAGTGTTGCAAAGGGTCTTTCTCAAACTCCAACACAGTGCATGGATGAACTCCAACAGTAGCAAACAAACGTGGGTATATATTTGTTGTTGAAGTGAGATCATTGTACTTTTTGGCCAACTCTATTGTCCTTCTGGATTCTTCCAGTGAGGAACCTGTCAATAGCATTTTTTCCACATTAAATTTTCTTGCTTTCTCCAGAACCTGAGGGATATCAGATCTATGGTGCCTGGAGTCCCGGTAATGACCTCTAAACATCTCGTCAGTCAAGTTCACTCCGACATCATAGTAGCATGGCTTGGTGGCCACAGAACCCGCAAGTCGTAAAGAGTACTGTTTGGACATGCCTTAGGTTCATAATGTAGATGGATACTTTCTGAGGAAGTTCAAAAATATTTAGTATGTATACGTAACGCGTCCCATTTTGGCAAGGGTTGAAAAAACTGTACCGTTCTTACAGGGGTATATCGTAATATTGGTTGTGTCTATTTAAGAATGTCACTCAAGAGTCGAAATTACAAGGGCTGAAGTCGTTATTTTTCACATCTGTTGTTCTCATATTGACCTGATTGGGACGTCGAATCTGTTTTCTGTCGAAGTCCAAGAATGTTAGGAGCTCAAGCTTCGGAGAGCTGGGATTGCTGTTGATGAACCTTATCTCACTTTCATTGTCTTCCGACGAAGAGTAAGAGGAAGATTTGTGGCCATCATCTGTAGAAGTTAGCAGAGAACTGATGCTCAGTCTGTTACGATGTGCCTCCAAAGAATGCATTCTGGAATGAATCTGGATGTTGGATTTACGCGGTAGCAAGATGCTGAGCTCGTCGAAACTCAGGTTATTCCTTGAATGATTCAGAATTAGTAAATCTTCCTCATGAGACCATTCTGTGACGGACTTTGACAGCTGTTGGTAATTTCTTACTATAGGTGCAAGAGGCTGCGGTGCCTTTGATGACCGAAACAGCTTTATGGTGCTTTCTATCGATTTTAGAGACTCTGTATTGTAAGCTGACGGGTTTTTATCGTTGCAACACTTTGTCGATACCTTTTTAGCTGGTGTTGATTTGAGTTGTCTCCATCTGAACTGGCAGGCATTAGGGGTTCTGTGAGAAAAATAGGAAGATATCTGTTTCCATCCCAATCTTCTACTTTCTTTCAAATAGAGAAGCAACTGGTCATCCTCTTGATCCCAGGAAGTAGGTGACGCTCTGAGATGCTGCTTGTCATTTTCACAGACCTCGAATACTTCTACCGAGTTTTTGTGTTTGTGCTGATGGGTGTGGTTCACTGTCGTTTTCATTTCATCTGCTACGATCTGGAGCGTACAAATGCCCAGTCTACCGTGAACTGGCCATTGGTGTTGGATTTTTGCCCATCTATAAATAAAAGGGCCTGAGACCGGAATTGCGGATCAAATCGCGGTATACGGACCTATGCAACCATACTGTCTGTCAAAATCTACTCTTCAGTTTTACCTCCTGGATTTTGACGCTACGGGTCCCAGGGAATTGTTCCTGTAAGGACCCCTCACTGCCCTCTTGAAAACGCTCTGATTGCCTAATCTGGACTTTCTTCTACGTTGCTAACCTCAAAGCCGCAAGGTGGCTTGTGGGGAAAGGAAAAGTTGTATAAAATACCGAACCATAAATGACTTGGTTTAAAACCCCGATAAACTAATATACGCATGAAAGGTTTACAGGCGCAGCAGAATTCCATACGGAATTGCAAGAGGTTTCCCGCAGATCGCTGGATAACAGTGGGGTAGATCGTTTTAGTAGATTTTCAAAATTTCATTCGCTACATAGTCAGCATAATGGGATTGAAGAATCGGAATGCGATGCGGTGTGCTAGTGTTGGATACAGTTTTAACAGTTTTTTCCATACGTCACAAGGTCTGCAACATCTGAGTTGCAACGTCTCTAAAGTTGTCCGGTATAAGAACCACACCCGATTTGCCCAAACTAAGATAACTCATCTCGGTAAGCCCCAACTTGAGTAGTTTAGATGCCACACCGGCAACTATACCTTTGGAATCAACAGGAAGATTTTTCAAATTGATGAAAAGAGGATAATAAAAGTCTTGAAGTGAACCTAGAATGTTTGTTTTCGAGTAATCAAGCTTGCTCAGTTCGGATGCAGTCAATGGTAAAAGTAGAGCAATCTCCTCTGTTGGAGTACGTGTGATAGCAAAGTAAGAGGGGAAGTTATTGCGCTTTTCACTAGCATTCTCTGTGTTATACTTGGATATAGCCTCGGCAGTCTTTTTCAAAACCACTGCAGAGTCTCCAGGACGGGCTCCTGTGAGTAGTAGCTCCACTTTTGTACTGAGTATCGGTCTGATCGAACTCGATTTGAATAAATCAAACGTCTTCACTTCTAAATTGTTGCTAGAGATATCATCTTCTTTGCTATCCAACTTTTCCAAAATTTCAATTGCTTTGACCTTATGATCACTTGGAATCAAAACAATATCTGAAAAGTAATTGGAAATGAAAAAGATAGGAATGTCGTTCAAAGATAAAGGTTCTGTCAATTCCAGAATCTTTTTACCTATACCCATTCCGTCACTGAGGACCTGTAATATCAGGTACTCTTCCTGGATCAGTTCAGCACCCATGTTGACGGACTGGTTCAATTGAAGAGGCCTTTCGAGATACTTTTGTATGAAATGTGTGGAACACATCAGTGTAACCTCTTCTGGAGTGAACGCTAAGTGGAAAAATAGACCATCATCAGAGACTTCAATTGACTCGGAATCCGAATCTGTATTTGTGGAGCCATATTTTTGAGTTTCAGCCTCTTCCTGCAGTGATATACTGTTGCTCAAAGACGGTTTTTGAACAGACTTCAAGGTCTTGTTAGAGTTTGAGTGAGTGGAGGATGTACTGTTGGATTTCTGGTCATCAAAGTCTGACTCTTCGTCATCTGATTCGAATATTTTTTCGAATTTATTGGCTAGTCTGTAGAGTATTTGCAGTACACCACTTTTGAACATCCAAAACTCCTCTCTTGGAATGGTTAAGATTGACACTTTTGTTTTGTACAGCTGAATCTCGTGTGACTTGAGCATATTTCCGATATTTGAATTATTTGAATGAGCTTGGGCTTGCAATCCGATATTACAGCTTCTTCTTCTTCTTGCCTATTAACTGTCGGCTCTCCTGTTTTGATGATACCTTATAAATTCAATGCAACTAAGTTTCAACACTTTTGATCATTATAAGTTATGCTGAAGCTGGAAGCCAAAATAAGTTTATAAGCTTTGCCTGCTCCCTTCTCCCTTCTCCACAGTATTTGTGTATCTTAGAAAATTCACTGCCTTCTATGAGTCAGACTAGGCTAAATTTTTGAAGAGCAGATAAACGATAAGAAGGTTCGTCCAATGAAAATTCCATAGCACTGAAAAAAAATGCAAAACATTACTCATATCATGCTATTCTGCTGGTTGAACAGCACTTCACAGTTTGATGAAGAATATAAAAACAGATAATACACACATTCACCCATAGATACAATATGCTTAATGGCTAGTCTCCTTCATCTGATAACAAATCATCAGCAGCAGAAGAATATTCTTCGTCAGATAGATCGCTAGAAGCAGCACTAGCAAAGCTGTCGTCTTCAATATCGCCCACAGATAGATCTTCTTCCTCCTCCTCCTCCTCCTCCTCCTCTTCTTCTTCTTCTTCTTCTTCTTCTATATCTTCATCTCCCGCTTCTTTCTCTTTCTCTTCGTCTTGTTCCTCTTTCAGAAAGTTATTTTCAGGCAAAGATGCCTTCCCCAAAGCCAAATGATCGAGAGAGTCCTTAACGGTGGAGGTCACTGAGTGCAAGCCGTTAGTGGTGTTCGAATGCCACGTTGCCTTTTTCATCCCTGGATAGCATACAACAGCATTCTGGAAATCAAATTCCGTCTCTACTTCGTCCTGGGACTCGTGACAAGTCAGCTTTTCCAGAATTTGATCCTCTATGTCTCTGTCATCCTCTAGGTCATCCTGTAAAAAGTTGACAATGGTCGATATGTTTGACAAAAGTAGATTTCCTTTATCATCAAACTTTTTGTTTTCTTGATCATCCCCGTTCATGCCGCTACTTTCAGACTTCGATGTGATAACCATAGTAGATGTGGTATTGATACCACCTGAAGGCCCTAGTATAACTGGCTTCCATAAAAGTTTATCTGGTTCGACCTTAACGTAATTTTTTTTCTCCCAATCAGCCAGAACATTGTTGATCTTCTTCAAGACAATCGCCAGTGCGTACTTCCCGGTGTTGGGATCAATTAACAATGCATCCAGCTGCTCCAATCCAACAACGGTATCGCTATGAATCATACCTGTTAAATTGGAGATGTCATCAATCGTGATTTTATTTGGTTTTGCCTTTTCTGCAATAACTTTCAATGCTTTGGCGACCGATATTTTCCAGTAATTTCTATAGCTGAATAACCCCAAATCGCTCAGAGGTTTTTCAGGCGTGCCAAGTCTGAATTCTCTTTTCGATAAGAGATAGCTGACCTCTATCAAAAAGTTTCCATATCCTTTTCTTTGATAAATAGGGAGCGTGAGAATACAACTTAAATTATAGTTCGTCCCATTCAATTTCTCTTTTGAGAAATAACCCACAAAGTGGTAACCACCCCCTGCATCAAGCTCCCACAGTACGTGAAACATAAACGGCTCCACATCGTAGTACAGTGTCTTGGAGTTCAAAAACAATTTCGCAAACAGACACAAGTTCTGGCAGTAGATAACGTTTTTGCGGCCGTCCACTTCAAACAATGCCAGTTGTCCATCCCTGTAGATTTCATTCCCAGGAGGGTGTTTGAGATACTGACATTTCATTTCATGACGCTTCAGTGTGAAAGAGGAGGAAAAATATTTCAAACAATATTCACAAACATGTAAAACATAGTTGGATCTGAACTCTTGAGGGTAAGGGGACTTGTACCAGATATCAATTTCGTGATTCCTGAAATGCACGCATTTCATTTTCGAAACTGTGAGGGTCTGTAGCTCATAATCTTCTTGTGCTTGCTGTTCGTTGAAAGTCAATTTTTTGACTAAGGATTGATCTCCATGTTTTCGCTTCAAGGGCTCGCTTTCTTTGAGCAATCTACGGAATAGAATTCTCGATTCTTGTGTTGGATGTGTGTAAAAAGTGTTTGATTGTTCGAATGAGAAAAGACCTCTATAGGGAAGCTCAAATTCATCTTCGTCGACCTCCACAGTGGCTTCGTTTGTAGTTTTTTTGAACCTCAAAAGGGTTTTCGATGGATTCGATTTTTGTGTACTAACTAAGGGATACTTTATTTTCAACATGAACTTATTGTTTTCTGAATCTGCGTCCACTCTAGTTACAGCTGCATTGGATCCTAGAACATTGGTAATATGTTTAGCTCTTTTCCATGCTCTTCTGAATGGAGATCGCTCTCTCACTGGCATCAGATCTTGATTGGAGACTTCGGTAGTATCCAATTCGCCTGTTCCAAAGTCCAGCAAATTTTTCAAGCTGTAATCGGTCTCTTTGGTTCTCTTTCGAAGACTTCTTTTCTCGGAGATACCTTTTTCTCCTTGCTGGAAAGCGTCCTGTTGGAGTTTTTGGTATACCTTATTGTCGGTTATCTCCAGTCCCTGCAGTAGCATTCGACCTCTCCCACGCGAAGGGGGTTTTGGCGATGATACAGCCATTATGATGTCTGACCTGGCACACGATTTGGCTTTTTCAGTTCACAGGGTACTGGATTGTTATTGTTAATCGTTTTGATCTTTGTGAAAAAACAAATATGGTGCAAAGATGTTGTCTGATCGGTCCCAGCATCAAAAATTCAAATCTTCTAATCTCTCTGTGGGGTAGCACGTGATGGGACGCGGTCCCCATGGAGGGAGCTGGACAAGGACTAGGAGGTTACTTCAGCAGGATACAATAGTAGGAGGGTAATCAGAGATCAGGCCCAAGTAGACTCCCACATCCAGTTTGATTTTTGAGAGATAACGAAAGTTGTTCTGGGAGATGGTAAATATCGATTGAGGCTAAATGACAACTGCCAGAGGTAACCCATCCCTTTATGTCTAAAGGGCATACAGTTGGATGTAGAGTCATCTAGGAGGACTTGATTATCTCATGCTGCGGTATCATTGACTTTATGTATCAATTTGTTGTAAATATCTGGATTTTTGATGGTGTTGAGAGGATTTTGTTGAATAGCCCCCTTCGGAGCTATCATTCTTGTCACCCTCAAGAGATGAAAATCGATATCAGGAGCTATGAATCCTACAAATAGAGTAAACAAGTGTTGTTCCTGACTTCGATTGGATCAATTGACAGGATTACAGTTTATTCGGCTCCTAATGAACGTGCACCGAGTAAAGAGCTGCTCAAATCTTAAAGTCCATGATCCAGAGAAGGTGTGTGAGCCCAAAAATTTTATGCGAGAAATAGACGGGCAAACGTTTCAAAAAATAGTTGCCAACCTTTTTTGTTCTCTAAAGATCGGCCTTTACCGTAAAGCAAGACAAGACTTCGGCATGGGGAATGAGGCATCCAAGCAGCGGAATCCGCAGTTTCTAAGAACAGACACATCGACATCCGTGCGGTCTGGCCGTTCTGTGAGAAGTAGACGAAGCTCGAAAGACCCTTCAGGAAGCGAAAATGCGAGCTTCAAGACCTCATCTTCCTCACCTATGGTGAGTAGACGCAATTCTTCGCGTTCTGTGAACGATCTAGATGAAGGAATGGACAAGCTGAACATCGATGACGACTATAAATATGACTACATCAACGACGAAGAAAGGTTGTCCACGACTCCTCAAGCATACACCGACAGCGATGGCTACGCCAAGTTGCCGCCATCCATGGTTTCCATGGCTCCGAAATCGCCAATTTTACGAATGAATTCGTCATCCTCAATACCGCTGCAGGAAGTTTCCAGAAGGCCTTCCAATTCCTCGTCAAATCCGAACCTACAAAGTCTAAACATTGATATACCCAAGAACAACACTTCTCCTGTGTCAACACCGCAGCCCAGTTCGCTCAAGTCCTCCTCGCTGTCAGGCTCGTTCCCCAATTATGTGAAGACCCCGACTGTGGAAGAGAGTTTCCCACGGTCACCGGTCGATACAGGAGGACAGGATATAAGAGGAACGGAACTCAATATTGAAGACCTCATTCAACGTCTTTTAGATGCGGGTTACTCGGGAAAGAGAACAAAGGCTATTTGTTTGAAGAATAGCGAGATCGCACTGATCTGTTCAGCGGCTAGAGAAGTGTTTTTATCTCAACCGACGCTTTTGGAATTGAGTGCACCAGTGAAAATAGTTGGAGATGTCCATGGTCAATACAGCGACCTAATCAGGATCTTTACTAAGTGTGGATTCCCACCGGCTTCAAACTATCTCTTCTTAGGAGATTATGTTGACAGAGGGAAACAGTCTCTTGAAACTATACTACTTCTTCTTTGTTACAAGATCAAATACCCGGAGAACTTTTTCCTTCTGAGAGGTAATCATGAATGTGCGCAAATAACAAGGGCCTACGGATTCTATGATGAATGCAAACGAAGAGCAAACCTCAAGACGTGGAAGATATTTATAGACACCTTCAACACTCTTCCGATTGCTGCCATTGTGGCATCGAAGATTTTTTGTGTTCACGGCGGATTATCGCCGGTGCTGAACTCATTGGATGAGATCAGAGGTGTCAAAAGACCTACCGACGTTCCAGACTTTGGTTTATTAAATGACTTGTTGTGGTCCGATCCTGCAGATGCTCCAAATGAGTGGGAGGATAACGAAAGAGGTGTTTCCTATTGTTTCAACAAGGTGGCAATCAACAAGTTTTTGAACAAGTTCCAATTTGATTTGGTGGTCAGAGCGCACATGGTTGTGGAAGATGGCTACGAATTTTTCAACGACAGGTCGTTAGTCACTGTGTTTTCGGCACCCAACTATTGTGGCGAGTTTGATAATTGGGGTGCTGTTATGTCGGTTTCTGAAGAGCTTTTGTGTTCATTTGAGCTTCTAGATCCTCTGGACAGTGTTGCCTTGAAACAGTTAATGAAGAAGGGTAAATATGAAAGACGCAATGCTGCTTTGACCTATGCCAACTCCCCAAATAATCAGTCATACTGATAAATTAAAAGATGGCTAGTTACAAGCTAACTATTTACAACATTGATTGACTTCTGTTGAAGGCTCATATGATATGGTGACCTTACTATGAACAAGTCATGACAGTTTTTTGGAATATACACACCACGAAAGAAGAAACAAGATGAGAAAACACTAGCATTTATTGACAATACGGTACGTTGAGGAAAGGTTTTCAGCATGCGACATAGCTTGGCACTTGATAGGTTTAATGATAATAAATATATTTACTCTCTATTAATCATAATGCCCTGATAAATCTACGGCTTTTCTACAATTACCCACCAGTTATCTTTCTCGTAGCCACATTCCACTATTTTCCCTCCTGCTTCGAAACAATCATCTTTTAGCTCTCCATTCCTGTACAGGTGGTAGTATCTCATTTTTGTTTCTTGAGTTTGAGGCTCTTCCGAATCGTTATCCCCCTTCTTTTTTGTTGGACCCCTTGCTGAAACCCATGGGACAAGAACGTCTTGTTCCATGCCTTCCTTGTATCCTCTTCGTGAATTTTCTTGTTCCAACGCCCAACAATATATTAAAGCCCTACCGTTTTTTTCAAGAACCCTTAGGATTTCTTTGATGGCCTTCACTCTTCTTTCCACGGTCGAAAAATGGTGGATCACAGCGATCGAGATTGCAAACTGGAATTGTCGATCTGCGTGGGGAAGGCACATTCCGTCTGCAATCAATAGGTCATTAAGTTCCCTGTGATGGAGTTTAGATGCTTGGTGAAGCAATCCTGTAGAGTAATCTGATCCCACTATAAAGAGACTCGGGTTCACATTCAAATATTTTCCATTTCCACATCCCACGTCAACTCCTACTGAGTATTCTGTCTGGGAATCTAAAAACTTTTGCACCATAGGCCATGGTTTGTACCTGGTTTGTGAAAAATGCTGAGCAATGACATTGTAAACGTCGTGAACATACAACGACTCCTGCTGTTCAGGACTTGACGCGCTTTTGAATTTCAACGTTTCTTGATGTATTTCTTCAGCACTGGGCTGTACTTTTCCTGACATCTTTGCTGTTGTTTGGTTAGTTCTGGAACTGACTCTGTTGATCTCTCAATCTCAAAAAAAAACTTGCTCAGTAATTTTTTGCATGAAAGGACCCTGATTTTTCCATTCGAGATATTCTTCACTCTTTTTCACTCTAAGCCTTCGGGTCACCCAAGCGTTTGGAATCGTCAGTGGATACACCAACTCTTATGTGTTCTTTTCATCCCAGTGCAACAGAACAATGAGCCCAAAAGACAAGAATAGGGGAGAAGGTAACGATACCAGATCATCACGCTGGAAGATACTAGTGCCTTCTGTTCTGGTAGCTGTTATGTCTTTTCTTCTTGTTCCGAAACTCTACATCAGATTACACAATTCCCTAACTTTATCACAGAGACTTCCACAGGAAATTATTGAATTCTATACCGAAAACCCTCTAGCCGACATCTCTTTCAAAATACCCATCTACTATTCGTCAGAGAGTTTGAATTTCCCTGACATCGAGGAAGCTCTCGCTACCCAGCTCAGTGGACGACTACATGAGAAGGAACAACCTTTAGTTGACTATCAGTTTGTTCTACGTGAAGGTTCGTTTGACGAACATCAGAAAGTTAATCACTCGAGCTCTGAAAACGAGGATTTGTTCACAGCCGATGCGTTATTCCTGAAATTGTTCTTGAGCCCAGACAATGGAATATATGTGGACAGTTTGACGGGGGTTGCTGAGCTCTTTTACTCGTTTGATGCGGTCAGTTCCAATGACCTTCCATTTTTTGCCACACAACTCATCATCGACCACTGTTTCAATAATGAATTGGAGCATTATTCAGTTGATAATTTTGTTGAGATTTTCTCCGGCAATCAGAGCAAATCTACTTTACTGGACATTGAGCAGTATCATGCTCAACTGGGAGAAACAGAAAAGCCTCAGAAGTCAATTCATCTCGTTTTTTCTTTATTGAGCAGTAATCTGACTTGGGAAGCGGAAAAGGCTATAAACACCTATGTGAAGCCTGTTTTGAACACATTATCACCGGATTTCGAGTTCACCGTAGAGATTACAGAGCTGAAGGAAGATGTTGCAAATTCTTTGCATTATGTCGATGAACAGTTTCCTGAAGAACTCTCTGACGTTCCGAATTTGGTCAATTTTTACGAGGCTTCTAAGGCCAATGCAAATTTTGAGAATGATCGCATCATTCATTTGGTATTTTATCCCTTCGAAGTTGCGGGTGAGATGATCAAAACCAAGCATGTGGATAATCACAAAATCTACTGGACGGAGGAAAATACGTTACTTGAAATAAAACCTTGGGGAGGCGTGTATTTTGGTCATATTCCCTCCTCTGATAAAAATCACATTGAGGCCCCAGCTTTGAAAGATTGCATGATATCCTTCATGGAGACGATTCTCAATTCTCTAGACGTTCCAAACGAAAATATGGCACCTTACTTGAGAGTGGCTATGATGCAACGAATCCATATTGTGAAAAACCTAACTCTTTTTTCGAACAGACTTTTCCAGTTAACAGAACTTCTGGAGTCAGCAACATGGTTTATTCCAAATGAGGTAATAGATTGTGTGAGACACTGCTTCGAGCTACGTCAGCAAGTAAAGCAATACCTTGAACAGTACAACTGGGATCAGAGTCTAGATTTGAGCTCCAGGATAGTGGAGCACATGAATCACCAAATTCGCAGGCTAGAATCAGCCATTCAATAGATCAATGATTATATGAGTGTTAGAACAATAACAATAAACCACAGAATCTATTGTGTAACAATGTTCTGCTTGGTGTCAAATTTGTGGTGATGCGGCACTGGGGTAATAAATCCATGTTCTATTTATGAGAGCGTTTTGTATAAAGGGCTTGGAAGACCTGATCCATGGACCTTGGTTGAAGACAGGGCAATAGAACTGGACGTCAACTATTTAATATGCTGTATGAACTCAAAGATTGGAGCACGGTGGCTTCCACAAACCGTTCTCATCCACTGATATTTGAGACTATAGGAAGACCATATTATATTATGACCGATATCAAGCATCCTCAGCAAGATGACAAGTTCCTAGAGGATTTATTGAAAACTTGCGATCTCAGTGGAATGAGGCAGAAATATTCTCAGGACTCGATCCGTAAACAGGTGAGGGAGGAGCTCCTCACAAAAGACTTTTTTTTGAGGCTAGCACAAATGCTGCATCGATACTCTTACGTGGATACAAAAGTCGAGAAGTACATCACCAGGAAGGGAATTATAAACCCAGACTCATACCCAATTGTCCGGAAACCTATTTTGAAGAAACTTGAATACGGAGAATTCAATCTTCGGTATAACTCCGAATTTGAAGCTATTGAGTTCGAAGACGAGGAAAAATTGAAAAAAATCTCTTTGGAAGCGGACATTCTCTATTTTGAAACTTTCAGCTCGGACAAGCTGTACATTAGGAAATTGAAGACTCGGCTCGAACGTCAACCATTTTACATCCCAGAAGCTTCTCGTGCTCACGTGCGAACTCGATTGAAACACTATAGTGGCATGACGACTGCTTCAACTCAATCAGCAATTTCATTGGAAGAAAAGTTACTTTACAGCCCCATATTAGCTAGAAACCAATGAAGAGTTTTGATTGAATTTGACTTTTTGAACTCGTGTGATATCTCGTTCAAGATATACTGTATTTTATTTCTCGTTACAAACAGAATTTTAAATTTTAGTAAAATATAAAAGTTCACATAACTGTAAGTGAAGCATCAGAATTTCCTGTATGACTGAAGTTTCAGTGAATGTTACATGTCAGAGTCTATCTAGTACCTCATACCTGTTTTTAGCCCCAACTTTCAGTTGGTCTCAGTCTAAAGAAACTCGCTCAAAGATAAGACATATCAAGGAATAAATCAAGCTTACATAAGCCACACATACAGTATCTTTTTACCTACAAATTTTTTCAGACCAATAGAAGAGAGTTGAAAATAAATAATCAAGTAACTGTTTTCTCTTTTATTCGACTTTACAGTGGATCAATAAGGCTCTGCTAATTTCCAGATAACATGTCAGGCACTCTCACAAGCTCTGCTAAGAAGATAATAGGGCTTTTGGAAAAGCTTCCCAAAGATTCGGTGAAGCATTATGCTTCTTTCAAACACACTCAGATCGAAAGATTTTGCAACATTGGAGGGTTACCACTACCTAAAATTATTCAAGATGAACAGCTACTGGACCAAAAGAAACAACAAAAGTTGATCAAGCTGGATGTTGATAAGTTAAAAAAGATGGTGTTTGCTAACCAAGATGAGGCTCCTAACTACAAAAACGAAATGTTCAATAACGAGATTCTCATGGAACAGTACAAATCGCTTAAACACATCTCAGACAATAAATGGAATGATTACTACAAATTGGACAATAAGCTTTTGCAACCCAAAGGGAATCCCAATTACTACAGCCGTTTAATGAACGATGTTAGCAAGGGTGGTCAGAAAAGAGAAGGTCTGTTCCAGGCTTTCAGGACAGTCCTCACTGGAAAGTATTGAACGAATTCTAATAGGTGATGGAGTTGTATCCAAATTTGGGGAGGATCAAAGTATTGTATTTTGTGCGGTCAGTAATATCTAGAAGTGTATCTCATGAGTATAAGTGCATATCGAAATTAATTAGAATGTTTGGTAAATAGCGTGTGTGCCAATGAGGGAAATAAGATTTGATGGTACGAGACTTGAGTAGCATTTGAGTTGAAAGTGAATGGCGTGCTATTTTTTAGCGAATTGTAGAAAAGACTCATGGTCTTCAAACTTCAAATGGTGTCCCAGTTCGTTCAAACAGTGTGAAGAATCAGCCTCTGAGGTGAACTCAATCAGTGCCAGTTTTCGAGCAGCGACCAGAGTTAAGTTCAAAAATCCAGGGAAGCTATCAAACACCGAAATGACTGCTGACTCTGTAATATTTTCCGGCAAATCTGTCAACAGTAAAATCTTATTAGGCTCTGTGTTAACACCCTTTGGTTTCGCACCAGATACTTTCAGTTTTTTATTCGTTGGGTATTCAGAAGCTTTTCCGGCCTTTCTTTTCTCGAGTCTAGCTTCCAATCTTTTTGATTTTTGTTCGTTCAAGTAACCAGTCATAATTGTCTCTGCCTCATTTCCCCCAACTTCATTTATTATGTCCGTAATAGCTGAATCACTGTTAGTTTTGGCAAAGTATATGTCGAGAGGTTTATCATATATTATTTTGGTGCTCAGAGTGCCAACTGCACGCTGACAGTCTCGGTGATTTTCAAGAGTCACAAAAGCTTGTCCACGTAATTGTAGGTTCTTGAAAACGACCACATCTTTCACTGGCAGATTGTTCTCTTTGAACAAACTCAATAATGCATCTTTCAATTTATCCTTTGACACTTTTTCATTCAAGTTTCGTATGTACAGAGTGTTGATATTTTCAGGAGTATTCAGGCTGGCAGAGTCAAGGCTCTTGTCTGATACCATCCTAGAAGCAAACAGTCTTGAGTAACAATGATTCAAGGATAGCAAATAATTGAACTAATGAATACTCTTATTTATTTGTCTTTTATTAAATGCTTCTTGATAGAAAGGTGAGATTGAGCAATCAACACAAGGTCACGTCGCTCGGGTCGTTCGAGAAAATAAGGGTGCACGAAGATTTTAGCCACACATGAAAATTATGTTCGGGCGACAGAAAAAAAGTCGACCCACGCACTTTCTGAGGGAGCTGCCTCATTGGATTAAAGGTGTCTCGGTCAAGCAACACATTGAGCATTTTATAAAAGAAAAAGGTTTCAAGCACCTCTAATACGTCGATGGAGTATCATTCAATCGGATATTCCCAATTCTTGTAGGAATGCATCAGAATTTGGCTTTCTACCCAACAGATCGACCAAAATATCCATCTCCTCTCTAGAGCCTCCTCTACTCAGGATCTTGTCTCTATATTCCAGCCCGTTTTCAACGTTCAAAGGATCTTTTTTGAATTTGGTGTAGAAAATGTCAGACGCAAAAACTTGGGACCATAGATATCCATAATACCCTGAAGCATAGCCCCCCATCAAATGTCCAAAGGAACCAAAACCTGTAGTATTTATGCCACCATTTGAAACCAGCGCAATTTCTTCTCTCAAGTCATTCCAAAGCTCCATCATCTCAACCTCTCCATCCTTGGATGTGTGAAGACTCATATCAAATAATCCGAAATGTAACTGTCTCAAATTTGACATGGCACCGTTCACATGCTTGGAAGAAATCAAAGAATCAATTAACTCATCTGGTAGCTGATCGCCAGTCAGGTAGTGTGACGATAAAAACTTGAGTTGGTTTTTACTCCAAAAGAAGTACTCTAGCAGCTGAGAAGGCATCTCCACAAAATCCCAGCTAACAGATGTTCCGTGGAATCTAGAGTATTTTGTTTTTCCTAGCAAATCATGGATACCGTGTCCAAGTTCATGGAAAAATGTGACCACCTCGTCATGCTTCAGTAATGATGGCTTATTTTTGGAGTCCTTGGTGAAATTGCAAACCAAAGCAGTAGTAGGGTAAACTCTACTTCCCTCAGTTAGATCGGTGTAACCAGGACGCAAACCAAAGTTCGCAGCATGACCATATTTACCTTCCCTAGGATGTAGATCAAAGTAAAGATGCCCAACAAACTCAGGATTGATTTCGTTGTCCATCTTCCAAACAGTATATTGCCTCACCTCCTCATTCCAGGTGCTATAGAACGGATCCTTTTGATCTATCACAATGAACTTTAGCTTGAATACAGTTTCATAAATGGACAACATCTTTTCGATGGTTTGTTCGAGAGGGAAGTACTCAGCGATTTTAACTTCATCAACTTGGTAATGCTGTTCGAGCATTTTAGTATGATAATATCTATGATCCCACACATAGTACGATCCATCATTTTGAATGCCTTTTTGTTCATAATCAAGAGCCTTCAACTTCTTCAGCTCGGATAATTGGATCTTTCCCAGAGGGACCAATTTCAATTTGAGGTCTTCCAAGAAGTCGAGTACTGTTTTAGAGTTCTTCGCCATTCTATCATCCAGAATATATTCAGAGAAGTTTTCGTACCCTAAAAGCTTCGCCAATTCGGCTCTTAGCTTCACCGCATTTGTCAAGAGTTCAGCATTTTCAGGTACTTTGTTTTGATCTCCAATAAATGCTGCTTTCTTGGTCTCAGGATCAGAGGCATATTTGAGGACTGGGAAGAGATCCGGGTATTTGTAGGTCATCTGGTACTTTGTGGTGCCTTCGGATTCGACCGTTTTGAACTGCGAAATCACGTCTTCTGGGACACCAGAAAGTTGATCTCTAGTGAACAAGACAAACTCTGTTTCTTCACCCAAATTTTTTGAAAACTTCAAAGATAAGGTGGAAAGCTGTTGTTTGACTTCTTTGATTCTCTCTCTGGTTTCTTTGGGAAGAGCCAAACCGTTTCTTTCATATTGTCTATTGATCTTCAACAAGAATCTCTTAGTTTCTGGGTCCAATTCTTGGCTATCCTTGTTCGCTTGAAATACTTTGTTGATAGTCTTGTACACATCTTCACGTAGGCCCGACTGGATAGAAAAATCTCTGAGTTTCTGATCGGCTTTTGTGGAAGCATCTCTCAACTCTTTGGAGGTAGAGACATGTTGGTAAAAAGACAGTTGGTTACTCAAACCTGCTTGCTTGTTCTCTAAATCAGCAATTGGAGCAATCACAGCTTCCACCGATTCATTGCCAACCAATGATGCAATCAGATCGTCTAATTTCTGACCTTCTTCAATCAAGTTGTCGGCTGCAGACAAGATCGCTTCAGGCGTGAAGTTCCAGACTGGGGGCAATTGGGGAGGAGTGAGCATGTCGATTCTATCTGAAAAGTGCTGAAAAAAAAAAGAAGCCAGAATACCAATTACACTCAAATAAAACAGCAGTGTTCCGGGGAAACTTGCTCTAGACATACACCTCAATAGGCCAGAACAAAAATATGGGTTTTTCACAGAATGTATTCTTGAGATCGCTCTTCGTGTGACC
This sequence comes from Ogataea ortonii, assembly GCA_030561785.1. Lineage (NCBI taxonomy): Eukaryota > Fungi > Ascomycota > Pichiomycetes > Pichiales > Pichiaceae > Ogataea > Ogataea ortonii. The sequence continues at coordinate 49,155 of JAKTYE010000004.1, forward strand.
CCAGATTTGCCAGCTAAGCTCGAAAATGGTCGAGACATGTCAACAACATCTCTACACGGCCATTTTTAGCGTTGTGCTTTCTCTGTGCATCACGGTTTATCGAAGTTTGGATAATAGTCTTCAAACTGTTTGGAATGTTATAATATTGAAATTTCTATAAAAACACTTCATAACAGCATACTGTACTACACAAAACGTACGACACCATAACTTGGCGAGACAGTGTTAAAGATGTCTAAAGAAGAGGCGGGTTCACCGCCCATCCCCACCAGTAGTGCTTCTGCTTCTGCTGGGTCAGAGGTGCAACAGCAAGCTAGTGACAAAGAAGAGAGCTCCATCATTGAACAATTGTCTCTACAGCTTTTGGAACAGACAGAGAAAAACTCTGACCTTGAAGTCAGTTTAATGAATGCCAAAAGACAAATACAGGATCTCAGAAGGCTCCTTATTGAAAGCAGGAAACAAAAAGAATTGAGTGATAAGGAAGTGGAAAGATTGAGCTTTGAGATGGAAGACCTGAGTGTAACTCTCTTTGATGAGGCTAATTTGAAAGTGAAAGAGGCGAATGTCACAGCGAATGATTTTAAACTAAGAAACGACAAGCTCATCGACACCCTAAAGGAGAAAGACATTACAATTGAGCTGTTGAACAATGAGTTGAAAAATCTGAAAAACATCATCGAGCAACTGGAAAACAAAGATCACAATGCTAGGTCTCTACCACAAGATGAGGAGCTATCTGGCTCAAACGAGTCATTATTCCAGGCCCCAACATTAGAGAAGTTCAACTATCAAACAATATATTCGCCCATCTACAACCAATTGAGGTTTGATCTCCATAACTTTGAGCAGTTTAAGAAAGCATTGTCATCACCTATTCCCTACACACATGTGAAGGAAACTTCATTCTACAAACTTATTCTCACGGAGGAAATTGAACCCGTGTTAAGATTGGATTTGTCCCCTTCCATCAAATTTTATCAGAAAAAGTCATTTATACTTCACCTATTGGAGTCAAAAGTTGTGATTGAGCCATTGAGTGTGTCCACTGAGGTCTGGAAATCGTCTCAGGCCGTGCAGTCGGCTCAGTCGTCTAATCCATCTTCGCCTGCTTTATCACTCTCTGGAGAATCTAAGGAAAGGAAAGAGAAGCTTGACTTGAAACTGTTCAAATATGAAACCGATCTTCCTGTTGCAGTTGAAACAAAATGCTCCATTTGTGGAGAATCCAGACTGGGAATGAATTTTGCCAGATTGTACATACTGAAGATGAAAGAGACAGAATATTTGCTTTGCATAGGCTGTTCCATGAAGCTGAGGAGAGTTGTCGAATTATTAGCTCGTCTGAAGAATCTCAAACAGACAAAACAAATTGCAGATATTATAAGAAGCTGGTGTGAAATCACTGAGCTACGTGCTAGATTATTTTATGCGAAACTGGGTATATGGGACGACAGCGATGAAAATGGGTTAGTATATGGATGGAAAAACTCTTGGATAGGAGACTCAGAACTTGCTTCTTTGTCTGCACACCAGCCATCGGATCAAGTGCTGGCCACTGCCAATGAACAAACACTGTCGACCGAGAATGGTGACAATGAGGTTGACGAATCGGCTTTTGTGAGTGTCGACTCGTTGGCCTCCAAAGGAGAGCCATTTTCACCTATTGAAGTCGGAGATGAAGTATCACAATGGCTAACTGGAGACACAACTGCAAAGAACGCCAATGACAATGCAGAAACCGGAGCTTTAGCCGGAGTAGAACAGAAAGAGATAGAAGACAAAGATGATGATGTACTCAATGATACAATCAATGTCTATGCTGATACGTCAGACGATAATGAAGAAGAAGAGTTTAATGATGCATCAGAAGGACATACCAGTAAAGAGACAGAAGAGGGTTGAATTATTCCGACTCACTTGCATTGATAGTGATGCTTATCGATGACGCCAGCTGATCTTTTACTTATCTAGAATAACCTCTGTATAAAGCGGTCCCAAACATCAAGGCAGTGAATTAGTTTTTCTGGCTATGATTATCGAGATAATAAACTATCCGAATAATATCTACTTCTTTTATTCTTTTATCACTGTTCATGAAACATTGAAGATGAGTGAGATCATCGAAGATAAAGTGTCAACAGATCAAAAATCAGAAGAAAATTTGAAGCTTTTATCTGCCTTAGCTTCAAAGCAATTTGAGAATGAAGTGAAAAATTCAAGGTCCTATAAGTTATTTGAGATCTTGAATCCTTCAAATAAGCGAAAACATCAATCTCTGCTTCAATCTGATTGTTTAACAACACATACTGAAGAGTTCGCAGAAGCATTGAATGTCAAGATCAAACTAATATCTTGGAATCTTGGTGCTTCATCTGATCCAGATTTAGGGAGACTGCGAGAGCTTTTGTGGTTGGAAAAAGAGAAATATGCTGACTTATACATAATCAACTTTCAGGAGGTAATACCACTTGCATCATTTTCATCTCCAATCCCTACAGTAGAGCGATGGTGCACAAATATTCAACAATTGCTTGAAGACGGTCAGTTCAAAGTGATAACAAAAGCGGGCCTTCTTGGTCTTGGTAGTATTGTTGTTGCAACTGAAGAGCTTGCGCAACAAATGTCGGACGTGCAAATACGGACTGTCGGATATTTGAACTGGTATAATAAGGGCTGTATTGAGTTGAAATTCAGTTTGGGTGAAGCAGACAGTAAGTTGAAGGGGATACATTTTCAAGTACTTAATATGCATTTGACGCACGGAGACGACGCTTCAGCTTTAGAAGACCGTTTATCATGTTTATCCAGAGTAGAGGAAACTTTTGGATTGATAAACAACGATGTGCACCTAGTGGAGGGAATTACTGAAAACAGAGAGTCTTACAATTCGTATGAGTTGAATGACTACGAGATGGAACAAATTGGACAGCTCAAAATTCCGTTGGATGCAATATTCAAGATTCAAAAAAACGCAATTGTTTTAGTCTCGGGAGACCTGAACTATCGTTTAGCTGACATCAGTAATGAAACAGTTTTGCACCACATTGAGGAAAACAATGTTGAGGCTTTGTTAGATTATGATCAGCTAACAAGATTAAGAAAGAATCACAAAATCTTTGAAGGTTTCGAAGAAGGCAGTTTATTGTTTCCCCCAACTTTCAAATTCGAAGATTCTTTCAACTATGATAGTTCAAGAGTCCCTTCTTACACCGATAGAATTCTATTTAGTCCTTCTGACTGCTTGGAACAAATCCGCTACAAATGTTTTCCATAATCACAAATTGCGAGATTCTATCAGGAGAAACAGGACCTGACTCATCAGAAGTTTCCTCTCCACCCAGTTGAAAAGCTTCTAGAAGCATTCTGTTTCGCTGTTCTCTAGCACATTGGTCGTCGCATTCGAGAACCATCTCCACATTGTAAAGAGAACACATAATCTTTTTTGATAATCTGCCGCAGTCACAGTGAATGGTGACAAATTCTCGACAAGGAACAGACTCATTACATCTCGATGGAGAGTGACAAACTTGCTGACAAGGATGGCCACAAGTCCTACTCTTTCCGCAAATCTGTGTGCATTTTTTCTGACAATCTCCAGGCAAATGACAGACCTTGATACATTCATGAGCCCCACAGCTCAATAACTTCCTGCACCTTTGTCCACAGGTGACAACTTTCTGGTAGCATAAGACATTTTCAATGTGTTTCTTCTTCTCACACTGGCATTTCTTCGTCACTTTTTCAGTACAACGAAGGCATTCTTGCTGGTCCCCATGACAATTGTGCAACTCCGGACGATGTCCACACTTTGTGAGTCTTTGACATTGACTCAAACATGGCGGAAGCTTAGTTCCACACCTTACCGGTGCAGGAACCACAGTCTTTCCACAATGACAAACCAAATCTTCTGAAGAAGACTCCAGGCAAGGGTTGCATGGACCCAAATGGCATGTCATTTGGCAGTGATGTTTCTTGCAAGAAAGCAGTTTGTTGCAATCTCTTGTACAAATGTGGACTGGTTCAATGGACATCTGTTCCTCAGAGCTTCTGATGTCAATAAGATTCATCCTGATGCCCTTCTGCCTTTCCCGCTCTCTCACAGCAGCGACCGGCTCAAACTCACAACAAACTCCCAGGCATCTGTGTCTTCTGCAGTTCATAAGTGCCTGACATTTGTGGGTACAGCTGGGGATGTAGCCCTCTGTTTAACGCACAAGGAATCAAATAATGTGAATAATTACAACGGCATTGGACATCGACTCTTTCGTAGCACGGAGCACAGTCTCCTTCGTGGCACGTCCAGTAGCACTTGTGTCCGCATTCAAGATCTTTACCACAGACAGAGTCACAGGTAGGAATGGGACCAGGCAAGACTGACGCTTCTTGCCAACCAGATCCTCAACTCTATGCTTTCCGCAGGGACAATGAGTCAAGATCCGAGGGCTCAGGGGACAAATATGAACAGAGTCAGATTTCGGATGAGACAACTCTAAGCAGTGATGGTTTCCACAGTCGTATGCATCGCCACAGACCTCATCGCATTGGAATGAACCGATCCATTCCTGATCTCCCTCTTTCGATTTTTTCGGGGCTCGTTCGTGGCATTTTATACGAGCTTCATGTTTCCCACAATAACATCTTAGTGCCACATCTTCTTCACAGGCACCACACAGTCCAGTGTGACATCGAAGCTTACAACGATGTGTCCCACATGGCAACATGTCGTTGCAGACAGAGTTGCAGGACCATCCCGTTTTGTACGGAGTAATCACACACGGCAACTGTTGCTTCTGTCTATCACAGTTGCAAATCATCAAAGGTCCCATAGCAGTACACTTTTTGATATGAGGGCCAGGGTGACATTCAAGAGAACAGCCGTGAATACACGAGTTCAATTGAGAATTACAAGTCTGACCACACGAATGAGGAGCAAACATGTTGACCTGAGGATTCACACTTTTTCCACACCAGCATGTGTATCTTTTTGGGTGCTTCATATGGGTTCCATTACAAGAAGGGCATCTCCAAGACCGATCGCCGGCAGTAGAAGATCCTCTTTTTGCCCAGTCTTGTATACAGCTAAGGTCAAAAGTCCGGAAACAGTATTCGCATGAACATATTTTAGACTGAGAGTCAATCTCCCCGGTACAGACCAAACACGTGTACTCTCCTCTTTGTATCTCCCGCAAGATCTGGGACGAAAGGGAGTCATCTTCTTGTTCGTCTTCAGTCTCTGTCTCACTGTATGAATCTGATAAAATTTCGGTTTCCGCTCGTAAAATGGATACGTTTTCCTTTGCCTCGTCATTCCCCTCCTTGTTCATCGTTGCCACTTGTTTTCTGGGCGTTTGATAGACGTTAAATGGGATCTGAAAAGAATCCTTCTTCTCTTTGTTCAGATCAAAAGAACTGAATTTTTTGTCAAACCCATGTAAGGATGTCATGTTGATTACATAAGTCAGTGGCTACAATAGATCCATAAGACTGAGCATTATTTAATGTTCATTCAACGGAAGACAACCGCAATGAGAGACGTTGGACAGCTATCTTCCAATAAGATGAACCTTTTTTTCAATTGACGATCAAATCCTACTGTCGGAGAAAAAGATATGACCCAAAATTCCTCTTCCCATATTCAGGTAAAGGAATGAAAGAATAGAGGGATGGAAGAGAACTTTGGACTCCAGCTCATATGGAACTTCCTTATCTAATCTTAGGCAGCTATCTTCTGTTTCACAGTAGCATCAATTCTCAGATTTGCTCCGCTAAGACTGAGATCATCGAGTCATATAGCTTCCTTGACTCAGAAAAATAATCAGTCAGGTGTAGATGGGCTCGTGACATTGTTTACACCTTTACACCAGTTATGTTATAGTCTGACACATTATTACTTCACATATTAGCTAATTGAACCTCATTGTCGATACACATTGACGACTCCACTGCGATCAGAGCTCACCACCATCTCGTATGGAATACGCAATGTTGCGATGTCGGTCACCAAGTCGCGATGATTCTTCAACAGCTCCTGTTGTTCGTTTCTAATTTTGCTCATTCTAACGTTCTTATTGTTCTCTGTGTATCTTTCGTAGACAAATGTCAGATTTGCATTGATCTGTGTTGATGAAAAGATCGGAATATCGTTGAAATTCGTGTTTTTCAATCCACCAGTGATCAATCTGGATGCTTCAGGACGAAGTATGCTCCAACGGATCAGCTTGTACTCGGCAGTAGAGGAAACCAGATATAGATCTGAGTTACTTGTTTCTGCAAAATTAAGAGCCGTACAACTTTGATCAGACGTAACCAACGAGTCTGTCAGTGTCAAACCTTGCAATTCATCGTCAATAGTATTTGAATCGTTGTTCAGCTCCTTCACAAAATATGTCTCAATGGTGGAAGTTGCTGATGAAGAACATAGAACTTGCCTTGGTTGCAGTTTTGACACATCCCAAATCGTCACATCAGAGTCTCCAGAACCTCCAACCACAGCAACGAACTGGTTTCTTTTGTTGTTCAGTTGAAAAGAACTAGGGAGAATAAGTATCTTTCTGATTGGAAAATTGGAGTTACGGTATTTAGAAGATTTTAAAGAAATCTCAAATGAAAGATCCCATAAATCCAAAATACCTTTAGAAGTTCCAAGTAAGGCCCATGATTGATTAGGCCCAATTGCAAAACTTGTAATAACACCATGGGACACATTGTTCTGTATGCTACTCAACAGTTTCATTGTCCTAATGTCCAGAATCATCAACCTGTTAGTGGGAGTAGAAAAAAATAGGTATGGCTTTTCAGCAGTGGTTGAAAATTGGATTCGAAGAGCATATCCGTCTTCCGAGTAAACTTTGTAATGTCTGATCAAGCTTAAATTTATGCTTCCATGTTTCAGTTTGGGGAATAAGTTGATACTAGAAAATTCAACTCTGAATATCTTGATGTAACTGTCCTTTGTGGAAACTCCAAAGCAGTGTCTTTCCTTCAAGAAGTCTAGGGACGTGATTGGCGATCCCAAGTTTATAGAAAGAGCAGAAGAGCCAGTAACATTGGTCTCTAGTCTCGATGAATCCCAAATTTTCAAAAACCCTTGTTCATCTCCAGTTATAAAAAACTTGTGGTCTGGTGAAACAATAATTGAAGTCACAGCTGCCTTGTGTTCCAATAATCTGGCAATTAAAACTCCGCCCTTCGAATCGTTCTTACCTCCTTTGTCAATTTCCTGTTCAGTACTTTTTAATTTATCGCCATTTATCTCAGAGTTCTTGAGCAATGGACCAAACTCGATGTAGTCGTTCAATGTTGGTTCAAAGCTCATATTACTCAAAAATTTCAAAATGTACGGATTCGTACCTGAATAGCTGTGTTTGACCTTAGTTGTGACTTTCTGGTAGTTCAAAGTTTCGTCGTTGAAGTTCAAGTCGCTAGAATCGGAAAATGTAGAAGCTGGTTTAGGTGAAGCCATGTTGGCTGTTGCAGTGATTCCTGCAGGTTCTCCCAATACAGTCTCCTCATTAGTCAATAAAGATGGCTCAGCTTTTGTGCTTTCGCCATACAAAAGCGAAGAGGTTCGTCTGTTCGAACTGGTCCTGATGGTGTTCTCGCTGGAACTCGATTGACGGGGTAACATGAAGGTAGGTCCAGCAGTTGGGGCAGCACTCTGCTGAGGTTGGATGAGCTCAGACTTGTGGCTCACATCAAAAAATACAGTCCTCGGTAAAATGTTAATGTTTTCATCGTCATTATTGTAAGATTTCAAGTTTCTGTTTCCTGATCTTGCGACTCTATAAATATAGGATCTCAAAGTCGCCACTTTCCACAACTCATTTTCTGCTAATCCAATTGTTTTCAGCTGCTCCACTTGCTGCACGTCAAATTGACTCAATGGAATTTCAGTGTTTTCAACAACATCGCTGTCATCTGCTCCACGACTGTTTAGTCTATATAATGAGCCCTTAGAATTTCCCTTTTTCAGTAAAAAGGAGATACCTGATGTTTTAAATGAGTCGGAGCCTCTTCCGTTATTTTCGACTCTCTGCCAAAATAACGTGGGATCCTGTCGTAACGACCAGTTCTTGGATAAATTGTAGACAGCTCTCGAGATTGGTTTGTGTGCACAGATGTAAAGTGTCTGCCAATTGAAGTCTGTCACCTCATAGCGGAAAAAGGGCCTGATAATTGGATACAACATGCAATAGAGATCTGCGAGGGAAAGATTGTTTCCAATTGATATTATCAAATTTAAAACAGACTGTCTGACCACCTCGTTTGGGAGCAGCACCAGCCTTGCAGTAAGTTTGACAAGATCCCAAACATAATTTTTTCGTATCATTCCAAGCTTGCTCAGTTCGGTGAAAACCTTTATCACATTTATGACCACCAGTTCATCTGGATCGTTCAGCGATTGCACTAATAATGGTAAAATGTACTGCTCCACGCTCACAACTCCCACAACGACAGAGATAGAAACGACACTTGAAATGAATCCCAATCTAATTTGAGCGCTCTTATCATTGAGATAGGTTATCAGATGGCTCAATATGATATCATTAGTTTTATCTTTGCCAAAGAAAAAGTTCAGAGGAAGGATATTCTTCAAAAGTGATATCCTCACAAATGGATCATGATCTGTCAATATTTGAATTGTCAGACTCTCAAACCCTTCCATCAAGTTCTTGAAACCCATGTCTAGCTGAGAATCATTCGTGAGCGAGAAATTGTTTTCAGTTTCTGGATCATTGAAGTTGCTCAATTGCGCCTTAAACAGGTTGGACATTTCATAGAAGTTCTTGGCAACTTTAGCCAGATAGGGTAGACAACCAGCAAACACAGATCTCACACATCGTCCCTTGTCATGTGCCGGAGATATCAGGTTAGACGATGAAGCGACTGAAGAGGGAGAAGAGACGCTTTCGACTGCTGTGTAAGTTCTCTTCAAAAAGTGTTGCAGTTTGGGAAGAATGTATTCTGGAAAAATGTGGACGTTCACTGGAGTTATCACATCCACCATTGTCAAAAGTTGAGTAAGAGATCGTAAGGCCGCACTTTGTACATCCTCGCTTGGATCATCCAAAGTGTATATTAAGTAAGGCAGACATCGGTCAAGCTTTGCCTCATCATGAAGTTGCTCTGCGAAAGCCAAGATCAGATCACATGCCTGTATGCGGAACGATGAATGTGTTGTATTCCGCATGTTGTGCAGAACCATGGATAGTAAAATCAAAGAGGAAAAGTCGTTGGAAGCACTTGTTTCTTTGTTGATGACATGAGATGTAGATTTGGGCACATGTCTGTTCATTCCAGGCAAATTCAATTCGAACGGGATCATAACCTCGTCATCCTCCTCTTCGCACCTTTCTGTTGATTTGTCTTCCGATATAAGATGCTTAAATCCAAGATACAAAGCAATTTTATCGAAATCATTATACATTCTGCTGATTCTTGTGTCACTTTCTCTGAATTTGTCTACCGATTTTTTGGTGTCATTCATGGAGGATAATTTGCGAACATAGGGATGTATGAAAGTGTAAAAATGGTCGGGAAAAATGGTCTTTCTGTACTGAGTCAAGTAATCTTTTGCCTGAAGTCTGTCTTGCGGGTTTAAACTGATCATGCTCTGCACCAGTTTGCGTATGTTGAGGTCATCAATTAAGTCGAGATTTGGCTGATATTCGCCCTTTTTGTATTTGAACATTTGTGGAAGCGTGAAGATGGACAGTCCTTCGGAATACAGCTCCGCTATCACACATCCGAGGGAAAAAATGTCCATTTTCCAATTCAATTGGCCACTTTTTTTTTGCGCAAAGTCTGCCTCCTCTGTTGAAGATAGAAATCTCTCTGGAGCAACGTAGCAAGTGTGTCTCTGGCTGGTGTCGAAGTAGAAAGAGAACTGAGAAGGGTCATTTTCAGGGAGGTAAACTGGTTTGAATATGGCAAAGTCGCTCACAAGACACCAATTCCACGAAGTTAGGAGAACGTTTTCCGTTTTCAGATCACCATGGCAGATGTTTTTTTGGTGCAACAATGCCAGGGCCACCAGGAGCTGGTAGACGATCCATTTTTTCTCTATCGACTCCAGGAAAGGTCGAATCGAGATGCGATCGTACAAATTATGCTGTATGTGGGGTCTGATGAGGAAGCCAGCTCTCTGTGAGTCGATGATTGAGCTGAAAGGAAGCACGTTGGGCAAATCCAGTAAAGTGACTCGCAGTTTCTCCAATTCTGATACCCATGTCGACAGATCAAGCTCCGTACTGGGCTTGATGAGTAGTTTGACAACCACAGAACCCTCTTTGTCTAGGCATTTGATAGTTTTGAGGAACCTTGCAGAACTAAGAGGCTTACTGTATTGAACTTGGTCCAGATAGTCGATGTAGGCGGAAACAGCAACCGTTTGAGCCGTGGGAGATAACAGAGACAGCTCTGCTCCCATTGGTGGATCTCAATCGGTATAAAAGGAGTTGTTGGAACAAAGAAAACAATCCTGTAAAGACCAAACTAATCAATCTTGTTTCTCCATATAAATACAAAAGAGTCTCACACTACTTTTTCCCTTGCCTTCCACGACAAGATTTTTGTGGTGTAAGTTATACGACAAATTTATGTAATAGTATAAAGATGGTCTGAACGGGCTTCTAATGTTGCTTGGAGTTGCTATGCGAGTTTCTGATGGAACTTGAACTTTCTTTCCTTTTTGAATTTCTCCACCTCTTCGTGTAAAAGGATTTTCATGTCGTTCACAGAACGACATTTCCATTCGAAACTAAAGTCAAAAGGTTCAGACACCACAGGTTCCTCTTCTGGATTTCTAATTTTTGCCAACAGCGGGTGGGCAATGCACTGTTCCACGGTGAACCGTTTCTCCATCTTCCAACAAAGCAGGTTCGACAGCAGATCGTGAGCCAGAGGACTGGCATGCGGATAGATATCTTGCCACTCCTGTTTCTGGAATTGCGGTTTGGATGAAGCAAAGTATTCCCATGCAACCGTGGAGTTGTAGCTGAGAATAACATTCTTTGGAGGAGTACCCAGTACTTTGCAGATTTCATTGATCTGGTGCATCTGGTCGTCCCCAATAAAAAGCGGTCTGCGTCCATATAACTCTCCAAAAATGCACCCCACAGCCCACATATCGATCTCCTTGCCGTACTGTTTGCGTGTGAGTATCAGCTCCGGGGCTCGGTACCACCGGGTGGCCACATAGTTTGTTATATTGCTGGACCGGTGGCTCTTGTTCATGAACTGCTCTGAAATGCCTCTGGCGAGCCCAAAGTCGCAGATTTTCAGTACTCCCTGCGAAGTCACAAGGACGTTTCCCGGCTTGAGGTCCCTGTGGATCACGTCGGCAGAGTGTATGTATTTGAGTCCACACAGGATCTGGTAGATGAAGCATTGGATGTGGAATTCGGAAAACTGGACTGACGAATGGATCACCTTAGCCAGGTCGTAGTCAATCAGCTCCTGGAAACAATAAAGCCCGTCATAGGGTTTCATGTACACAATGTCCAGGTCAATCAAGTTAATTATGTTCTTATGTCCTTTGAAAAAGGCCATCAGCTTCAATTCCCTCACGGCTCGTTTCAACAGAACCTCCTTGTTGAAAATGTTGCTCACCTTCTTGATGGCAATCGACATCCGGTCTTTCGATTGCAGATCAACCGCCGAACAAACAGTGCCGTAGGAGCCTTTTCCCAATACTGTAATTACATGGTATCTGCTGTCCAAATAGAAGTTGGCCTTTTCGTACACAACTCTTGAAGGTGTCTGTTTCTGCGGAATCTGTTTGCCTGTCCCCATTGCCCTTCCGGAGTTCAAGTTCTTAGTAAGATGAGACTCTCCAGCTGCTACGGCCTCGATGTTGGACATTCTTATTGATTTCAGTCAAAACTAAACGAGAAGCCCTACCAAAAAGTGAGTGAAGACCGGTTCCACCGTGGTTTTTGTATATTTATAGACAAAAGAGTAATTATCGGAAGGATAAACGCTTAGAAGGAACGTCAAAAGAACCAACGCTCTGCCGCTCGAGTGCAAAGGGGAGGAGATATCACGACAAAAAAAATGTCGCGAGGATCCCGATTTTACTCTAGCCAATACGAATAACAACCATTATTCTCATCATTTAGCGGCGTATACACTGACTGCAACAGACAAAGTCAAAATCTCGGAACTATGTAGATATGGAGCAAGGTATTTGTCATGCGTAGTGGAAAGAAGGAGAAACCCCACCGTCAGGAACATGGGCCAACTCTAGTTGTTGGAACTTTTCTGAGGCTCTGTGGAAATAGAGACCACTGATGGAGCCAGTAAGCTGATTGAAACAAACATAGTAGAATCCCTCGAACGAGGCCCCGGCAATGTGTCTGACCTTGGCCTCTGGTATCAAAAACATCTCCTTCCAACGCATATATAGAAACTCGTTGTTGAGAGCGTTGGCGTAGATGTGGTGATTTTCGAGATCGTTGTCCGGATTGAAGTCAAGGTTTCTCCAGCTCGGAAAACGGCCCCAGTGCTGCAAATCGTTGCGTTTGTTGGTCTCCCAGGACTCGTTGTTGGTGAAAAACGAGTACTGAGGGCCGATTATTTCGCCTTTGAAGAACGTCGTGAACTCGGGGTGCGTTTCCGTGAGCCCGTGGATCGTGAAAAAGCCACACAGAAACGATCTTTTCAGGTCCACCTCCTTCAGATCGACACGGACCTCGAAAGTCGACCGGCCCGATTGCTGCGACCCGATGAACGACGAGTTTGGCTTCAGAAACGACGAAACACGGTTCTTGTAGGTGCTCGAGAAGAAATCTTGGATCCTCGTATGCGGATTTGGGCCTGTGTGCGCTGCCAGCTCTTTTTTTGCGTCCGTCTTCAGCTCCGTGCTCTTTTCTGTTTCATCAATCTCGCTCTTCTGGCACTGTTGCTCCTCTCCGTCTTCCGGTCCTGCTCTCTGCAGCAGCCGACGTTTCAACTTTACCTCCTGCTTCAACAGTTCAATTCTCTCGCCCTCAGAGGGACCCACGGTCTCGGTCCTGGAGGATGGCATTCTTGCTACTCTTTCTTATTAACGATACCTCCAGACGCTGCTGTTCTGTCTCAACAATCCTCCAACCGTGATACTCAATCACCCTTCGTGTCACCAGTCAAAATGCCGTCTATCTGTGTCTCCAGAGTGTCTGCTTTCTACCTGGTTACACCCTGCTGGCTTCCCTGCCACTAGTGGGAGAAAACGAACACTAGCGAAATACATTTTTTGTCGGCCTCATACTAAATGTGTGGTAGACTACTGATTCGCAGCATCATCATTTAACCGTGTCCGCGAGGCTCGGATTTGCACCGGGCACGTGACACCACCCACGCCGTCCTGGCTTCTGGATAAGACTCCTGTTGCACCGGCCGTGCCTCCTGTCCAGCTATCTGTTCCGTGTCCGTGTCCGTGTCCGTGTGACGTTTAAAACGCCCCAGAGGGCCACTCATTTAGCCTCTGGGGTCCCGTGAAAACACCCTTACACCACAGAACCGTCCCCTTTTTGCGCGACCTTTTGGCGAGGTCTGAGGAGTGGCTGAAGAATCAGATAAGGAGGAGTAGCCGGCCGTTCGACGGAGAAAAGACACAAACGGAGAGATACTCGGAGCTGTGCTGACCAAAGAAAGGTGTAACTGGCACTGTTTTGACGACAACACTCGGGCTGTTGCTGTGGCTGTGTTTGAGAGAGATTGAGAAGCTTTTTCCTGAATTTTTCACCTGCTGAAAAAAAAATTTCAGATCGAAGTAATCACGGTTATTGAAACACAAATTGGCCATGACTGAGGAATCCGAGGTGGTTCTTGCCATGGAGGATGGGCTTTCCGCAGACCCAAACAGAGCTCTGAAGGATATCTTTGCAGGAACTGTCGGAGGAGTCGCTCAAGTGCTTGTTGGCCAGCCATTTGACACCACCAAAGTCCGTCTTCAGTCGTCAAAAGGAGAGTATTCTTCTGCTCTGGACTTGGTTCAGAAATTGCTGAAAAACGAGGGGCCTCTGGCGTTCTACAAAGGTACTCTAACCCCACTTGTAGGCATTGGAGCGTGTGTTTCGATCCAGTTTGGAGTCAACGAGTTCATGAAAAGAACGTTCAACACTCTGAATGGCCAGGAGGGTCGACTGAGTTTTAGGCAGTTCTTTCTTTGTGGAGCAGCCGGTGGTTTTGCAAATGGGTTCCTAGCTGCCCCAATAGAGCACGTGAGAATCCGTCTGCAGACCCAGACCACGGCGATCAAAGAGTTCAACGATCCTTTAGATGTGATTGGAAAACTGCGTCAAGCTGGAGGAGTCGGTCTTCTTTTCCGGGGTCTTGGTCCGACTTTGGTGAGAGAATCATTTGGAATTGGAATTTACTTCCTCACCTTTGAGGCTCTTGTGAAAAATCAGATCGAGACCCGGAAAATCGAGAGAAAAGACGTGGAAAGCTGGAAGCTGTGTCTTTTTGGTGCATTAGCCGGCTACTCCATGTGGCTCACCTGCTATCCGGTGGATGTGGTGAAGTCTGTGTTGCAGACAGATAGCTACAAATCTCCTAAGTTGAAAAATGCACTCGATGCAGTGAGATCCATCTACACCAGTTACGGGGTCCGGGGATTCTTCAAAGGCTTCACACCTACTATTTTGAGAGCTGCCCCTGCTAATGCTGCCACATTCTACGCTTTTGAGCTCACCATGAGGGCTCTGGGCTGATCAGATAAGCGATAATATTAATTGAATACTTAGAATAAACCAGCAGAGAGAAATCTGTCCACATATCCACCGCTTCTCTGGGTTGCTGTGGATGGATCCTCGTCTTCTTCGTCTTCGTCCTCGTCTTCGAGTCTACGCAGAAGATAGTCGATCTCCACCTTTTTTGTGAGCGGAATCACAAACTCCTTGTAGATCTTGACAATGATTTCCGGCTTCACTTTGCTCTGGAGCTGCTGAGTGAACTTGAGAGTAGGATCTGTTCCGTACACCTTTCCCTTTTCCAACAGTCTCTCTAGGATCTTCTCTTCCACAGCAGAGTTGGTGATGGCCTCTTCGATTCCAGCGATATCCTTCTCCTTGATTAACTTGGTGAAACGTTCCGTCTCGCTCACAAATTTAGCCTCAGCCACAAATTTTCCGAAATGGATTCTTCTAGACAGCGACTGAAGACAGTCTATGTCAGCCATTGCTGTCGATCCGAGGTTGACACTCTGCTCACCCTTTCCAGCAGAAATCCCAGGAACGATATCTGAAATGTATATGTGTTTGATCTGGTCGTTGATATTGATTTCGTCCGCGTAGGACGCCAAAACCTTGGGATAGTTGAGCTTAGGCAGAAAAGATGGTTTCAAGACGGCTGGAAAAAATGGAATTTCGTCAGGAGCCTCAAAGCGACGGCACTGACTATGGACAATCTCGTGCTGTGACAGTAACCAGTCCAGAAAAGAGCCCTCAAAGTCGGGAATAGGGAACTGTTTGCCCTTGTAAACCGATGGAGAAGCATAAAACTGCGACCGTTCGATAAAATTGAAAATTATAGTGTCCTCCATGCGAACTAGCGCATCCCGGATGTTCGCCAGGTTCAGCACTGTGTTAGGTTTCATAAAATCCATCTTGAGAGTTGTCCTTGGATGCTTAGAATATGTTATCTGGTTATTAAGAGAACCTCTTTATATACAACTTAACGTCCATTTTTAAAGAGTAAAAAGAGGCTACGAGCCGCACAATATTTTTTCTTAGTCATCTTCCATTACAACCATAATATTCGGCAATTACACCAATGATCTGCTATCTATTTTTCTCGTTTCTGATCAAAATGAGCAGGATCAAACTGTCGAAGACCCATTCTATCCCTGAGAGCAATCTTCTCGCTCTGCAAATAATGCAAAATCTGGTTCAGTTCTCCCAGGTTCAGTAGCTGGCTGATCTGGCGAAACCATAAGAACCGGTTGATCCGCTCCTCCTTGCTGCCTCCAAACCCGAAATTCTGATACGCGTCTTTGAGATCCTTTTCCGACTTCTCATGCATCCTCTCTGACCTAGCCAGCGACTCGTTGTAAACTCCTCCAATGTAATTGTCGTAGAGAACTATATGTGCAAATTGTAAGGTTGTGTAGACCATTGTGGTGAGCAACAGAGAAACAAAAATGGTGCGCCTATTGCGGTGGAAATGCTCATAAAAGGTCGAGTCAGGGTCCACTGTCTGCCACGTGCGGTCACCCTGCCATCCGTATGTCTCGTAATTGTGTCTATAATGGTCCTCCCAGGTTCCGGTTCTGTCTCGTGTAGAGTGGCTTGAATGCGTGGCTGTGGTGGCGGTGTTACGTGCAGTCGGAGAATGGAAGCTGGCCGAGTTGTCCTGCCAGCCAATGTTGTATTTGTCATAGTTGGATCGCAGTTGAGGGTTCTTGAGCAGTGTGTATGCGGCCAGAACTTTCTTGAACCGCTCGTCCTTAAGCTTCTCTGTGAGGACTCCTGGTTCGCTACCGAACAGGGTCTGTTTTCCCAAGCTGACTCCCTGGTACATTTGGGAGTCTGGATGATAGATTTTGGCGAGTTTGAAGAACCGTTGTTTCAGCAGTTTAGGCTGGAAGTCATGTTCCGACTTGAAACCAAGTATCTGGTACGGAGAGGCGTTCTGTTTGTTTGGATAGCTCCCAATAAGAGTTAGGAGTTCTGGATCCATTTCTGTTGAGCTTGCATTTCTTTTCTGGGAAAGCATCAAGGGCGTTTGGCCACTTTGATTAATGCCTGCATTGCTGGTAGGTCTCGCCAAAGAAACTCTGAGTGATCCGCACCAGCGTCTCACGGGACATAGGGGATACATCGGAGAATGAAAGGAGGGGAAAAAGCTGCGGTTGCTGGCGATTGAAAGCGATCTTAGGCAAAAAGAACGTGAATTCAAAGTTCTGAGAGCTTCTTTCAGTGGGCAATTAGGTATTTTAATGTGAAAATCTTCCAAAGTTACTCTCTTTTGCCATACAAATGACCACTTTATTTGGTGAGTATATTATTATTTAATCCGATAAGCTCTCGAAAAGAGCAAAAAAAATAAATAACCCTGCCCAATAATATTGATTGACCCTGTATAAATTTAAAGAATACATCGTTATAAGTTATAAAGATCCAACAAGGAATAATCAGCATCAGCAGGTATGAAAAAAAGAGAAAAACATCATGAACATCTAATCTCTACTTTATCTTCTAGTCTTTAAGGAAATCTAATGATCTAACTGACTGGCTTGACTCCTAGACCGTTGACGTTTCTAAACATTCTGACTCCATTGTCTCCCTCAACAAATTGACAGTATCTGGAGGATTTCCAAAGAGACTTCCACATATTTTCTTCAGAATGTCTGTAATGATCACCCATGACTGTCTTGATGGCCTCAGTAGCGGGTCTAGCGTTGTAGAAAGGAATTCTAGAGACATAGTGGTGTAGAACGTGGGTCTCGATGATGTCGTGGAAGAAGAACCAGCCACAGAAACCAAACTCTCTGTCGATGGTGGCAGCAGCTCCTCTAGCAAAGTTCCATTCGTTTTGGTCGTAGTGAGGCAGCGAGACGTCGGTGTGCTGGAGATAGGTGATGAAAACCAGCCAGTGGTTGGTGAAAACATATGGAAGGAACCAGTTGATGAAACAGTGGAAAAATCCAAAAGCCTGGCACCATTGGTATGCAAGGAACGACATGGTGAGCAATCCGATGTCGGACAAAACAATGAACCAGAAGTCTCTTTTTTCAAAGATCGGGGAGCTTGGGTTGAAATGTGACAGAGCAAGCTTATTGTACTCTGGATATTTCTGGCCTGTCACGTTAGTGAGCAGGTAATACCACCAACCGCCAAACTGCTGCATCAGCAAAGAGATCAGCGTGCTGATCGGAGTGTCTTCTGCCAGCTCCGACAGTTTGATGGTGGAAGAGATGTCTCTGGACTCTCTGAACTCCTCAGCCGTCTTCGGAACAAAAACCATGTCTCTGGTGAGATGGCCTGTTGCCTTGTGGTGTTTTCCGTGTGAATATTTCCATGCGAAATATGGAACCATCAGATACGAATGGAGGATCCATCCAACAGTATCGTTGACCCAGCCGTAGTCGGAGAACGCCTGATGGCCACACTCGTGTCCCAGAACCCAAATTCCGGTGTAGGGGAACGACAGAATCACAGCATAGGCCAGCCAAAGCACTCCTCTAAGCAGCTGAGATGGCACAAGCGGAATGTAGCTGTTAGCGATAAAACCAAACGCCAGACACACCGCAATGTCTCTGAAAACGTAGTAGAAAGAGGAAGTGAGTCTTCTTTCAAAACACTCGCGCGGAATCGAGCTCAGAATGTCCTTGATCGTGTAATCAGGAACCTTGAACTCCTTGCCATCGGTAGTGACACTTGTCAACCCACTTGTATTCTTGAAAGAGCCAAAGTTACCCTTCCTCTGGGTGGCGGTGGCGGTGGCAGAGGTGCCGTGCGAGCTGTTTGATCCAGTCAAAGTAACAGCACTCATCCCGACAACAGTACAACAGCCCGGCTGCAAAAAAGGACCCAGAACAAAAGAAAGTTGAACCCTCTTTTTTGATTAATCACCTCACAACGGGGGGGATCTGAAAAAACAGGCTGTGCTGATTTTTTTGTTGGCCTGGCGTAGATCTGCAGAGGGAAACCCTGAAGAGGCGGACGGATGCGCCCGCGCAGACGAGGGGCCCAGCGCGGGACGTCCCGGGAGCGGCCTGGAAAATTATTGTTGGGCACGTTGGCTGCCCGTTCTGGAACGTGGCAGAGGATTGGCTGCGGTGTACGGGTGAACAGACCTCACCCCTTCGGCAGGCCGCACCTCCCTTGATAGAAAAAATAAGGAGCGTCCAGAGGGAAAGATTACGTAAGCAGAGAAAAGGGAGTGCTGGGGTATTTGATTTGGGCTCTTTGAGGGTGAAATGGACGGGGATTTCAGTGAAATCATGGTCTGCTGTTTCTGGCTGGTAGAGATGGTCTTTTCTGGAGGCTGTTTGGGTCTATTTTGTCCAGTCTGAGGGGCTTTAATTTTTAAACGAGGTGAAACAAAAAGATCGCTGAGAAAAAAATACAACTCGACAAAGAGGCCTTCTAGGTTGTTTGTGCCAATAAGGACGTATCAGTCAAGCAGAATGTCACTTTCTCCGCCGCCAAAGAAAAAGCCGGTCTCTTTTTCCAACATCTTGCTCGGAGCAGGGCTCAACATATTCGAGGTGACCACTCTTGGTCAGCCTTTGGAGGTGGTGAAGACCACAATGGCAGCCAACAGAGGACTGAACATTTTCCAGGCCACGTCGGTTGTGTGGTCTCGTGGAGGAGTTTTTGGGTTCTATCAGGGTCTGATTCCGTGGGCGTGGATTGAGGCCTCGACCAAGGGTGCGGTTCTGCTGTTTGTTTCCTCTGAAGCTGAGTACAGACTCAAAGTTCTGGGGGCCTCTCCGTTTGTTTCTGGTATTGGAGGAGGTATCAGTGGTGGATTGTTCCAGTCATATCTGACAATGGGGCTGTGTACGTGTATGAAGACGGTGGAGATCACGAGACACAAACAGGCTGCCTCTGGAGAGCCTACTTTGACGTCTATGCAGGTTTTCAAACAGATCTACGAAAAGGAAGGTGTTAGAGGTATCAACAAGGGAGTGAACGCCGTGGCAATCAGACAGATGACCAACTGGGGATCGAGATTCGGATTGAGCAGACTGGCAGAGGATATGATCAGAAACGTGACCGAGAAAAAGAAAGAGGACAAGCTGAGTGCTTATGAGAGAATTCTTTCGAGTGCCATTGGTGGAGGTCTTTCCGCATGGAACCAGCCTATCGAGGTGATCAGAGTCGAGATGCAATCCAAGACAAACGATCCTAACAGACCCAAGAAACTCTCTGTCTGGGGAGCAGCTAGATACATCTACGATAATAACGGAATCAAGGGACTTTACAGAGGAGTAACTCCGAGAGTGATGTTGGGTGTTTGGCAGACCATCTGTATGGTGACTCTGGGAGACTATGCCAAAGAGTTTGTTGCCAGTCTGACTGGCGAGGCTCCGGTGTCCGGTCACTGAATATTTCTACCAATTTACAGTTTTTTTCCCAAACCAGATATAAGAGATTCACCATTAATATAAACTGAATCAATGCTAAAATTAGATGAGAAGCTAGAAAGAAATACGGCGACTGGTTCCCAGCCGGGTATCGCAGTCACCTCTTTCTTTGAACACCCCATTTGTCGTAACAATAGAGTCCCGAGAAGGTCAATGCCAAACCAACCCATTGTGCAGTGTTTAGCTTTGTTCCTTCGACAAGAATGGAACAGCTAATGATGATTATTCTTTTCAGAATGTTGGCGATACTGTAATTGATCGGGCTGATCAATCCCAGTATTTGGAAGGCAATGACGCTCTGGGCAAAATGGGACAAACCGTTCAGCAAAACTAGACCAGCCAATTTTGAGTCAATGAGTGTGAGAGAAACTTCGTTGTTGGAGTTCAATTCGGAGAGAAGATAAAAAGGTAATGTGAGAGCAAATCCAAGCAGGGAACAATGGAACAGAACGGACATTTTGTCGAGCTTTTTCTCGGATTGCATCACAAGCTTGTTCAGGGCCTGCGACGAATTTCCCAGCAAAGGGGTCCCTGGTGGAGACATTCCCTTTGGAGTCATAGAGATCGGCAGCATTGGGGTGGAGGTTGCCGACTCGCTCTTGGCCACCTTGAAATTCAGAGTTGTGGTGAAATAGTCATCCTTGATGTCTTTTTGTTCAAAAGTGAGAATCTTCTTTGCGAATATGTTCTGGGAAACGAATATGATCATCGAGATGAAAGCAAAAACACATCCCTTGTAGAACAGGTCGGTGTCCATGAGTATGTTGTTATTTTTCACACAGCTGAGCATCACTCCTGTCACTAGAGGGATCAAGGTCAGGTATGTTTTACTGTTGAATGACTGGCCGAACAAAAACCTGTATATGAGCACTGTTGTGAAGGGTGAGAGTGCCTTGATTGTGTGAACAAGAGAAACCGGGATGATTGAGGTTGCCTTGTGAGAGGCGATGTGGCCGATGAATTGGAACATCCCCATTGGAAGTGTTGTCTTGAGCACAAACGTTGTTGGCTTGAGGAAGTCGGAAACGATCGAGTAGGAGTACGAGTTGAGTTCCTGCGGGAATGTTTCCTTGGGGAAGTGGTCCAACAAAGAGCCCGAGCTCTGTTTGTCTGCATAGAGTGAGTTTGGATTGAGTCTATGTCTGTGGGATGCGAATATCGAGTCGTATTCCTTGACGATGACGACGGCAGCAAGACAAAAGACCCCGTTCATGAGGAACTGGAGCTCTGTGAGGGTTATTGGGAAACTGAATTCCTTCAGAATCGATTTTGTTGAGCTCGAAGACACCACCGAGGTGAGATACCAAAGAGCACACAGCACACAGAGCTTCCAGTCTATGAGGGGCAGAACAAAGGAGTATCTGCTGCAGAACTCCTTTGTAGTGTTTTTCAGGTTCTGGAATTTTGTCTGATTGAGTCCCAAGATGAAGAGCATGTTGTATCGGAGTACAAAAGCAAAGCCACTTAACGAAGAAAATGAAGGATGCAGAGAGCAAAGGGAAAAACGAATGGATCAGAGAGGCTAACTGATGTGGCGATAGGACGGATCTGAGGCCGAAAAGGACTATCCGGATCAAACAACTAGACTTGAACGACAGTGGCAAACAAAAAAGACAAATTCTTGCAACGAGAAAAAGCAGAGAACCATTATTATAAAAGGCTGGTTTATTCTCGTTGGCATATCTAAAATTACTGAAAAAAGAAACAAAAAAAAAGAGCCATCCAAAAAGCAATGAGTTCCCGATTGGGACGGCAGCCGAAAATCAAGAAAGCACGGCTTCCGTTTTGGGAACTGGGCTTTGTTACGTTTTTTTTCTTTCGCATAAGAGAGGTATAAAACACGATCTACAGTTGTTGTTATCAATAGAGCCAACTCTGGTATTGTTGCCATTGTGTGTCCAGGGGGACCATTGCTGGGCACACATGGACATTTGGATCTCTGCTCGAAGGTCGATTGCTCCGGAGAACAAGACCAGAACAAGACCCGTCATGGCCTGCTATGGCACCGTTATGTATTGTTGCACAGTGGCCTGTTTTTAGAAGCTCAACCGTTGAAACACAACAGCAGTCATCGATCTGTAGAGCGACTATTTGTGGCTCCGAACTGCACTGCTGCCTAAAAAATATACCTGTCGCTCTGCTTTGCGGTTACCCGGCCGGCCTCCCAACTCCGACGTCTATTTCATTTGGGTTTCTGGCTCTGCACGTCAGGCTGCTCAACGTGGTAGCACTCACATCTGGGTTCTGCCGTGCCATGCGGCCGGCGCATGGCCGCGCCTCCTGTCGATACGGATTCAGAGGGTCTTGACAAGGTTACAAAGAACCCCCAAGGTACGCTAATCTGGCTCTGGATGGCCTCTGGATATCAGGAAAACCTTAATGTGTAACTAGCACAATGTTGCTAACGCTTTGCCAATCCTACCTGGACCAAAATTGCTGCTGCTGCTACTCTGTGAAGCAGCCAAAAACCAGCTGAACCAGAATCAAAACGCGACATTCCAACACAACCACCACGCGTCTCTGTATTCGCGACTGCCGCATCACAGCTGCCACCACACAAACTCCCGCCTGCCCCTATAAAAACTCCGCGTACACGTGGGTATCTGACATGCACACCGGCAAAATTGAACGCTTTTATCGCGATGCCAGTCTCAAATTCCAGTAATCAATAGTCCGGTAATTCAGGATCGTCGTCTCACCACGTTTGTGAGGTCTCTTCCAACAAAACTCTGGCTTCGCGCGTGGACCTGCGTGCACTCCTTTTAAAGTTTGCTTCCTTGCTTAGCTCGTCAAGTGAGCGCAAATTACTACTATGCCATCTTGAGACAGAAAATCAGTTACGTCCTGACATTTGCGAAAATCCCCAAGAACTGTGGCCCAGCGTGTCCTCCTCCACCAGTCGTCATAGCGCATCCTGCCATCTGCGAACGTACGTCAGTAGATCCTCGCCCAGACCCAATCTGCGAGCCAGCAAGCACTGTTTACAAAATGCAACACCCCTAGCACAGAGCAGCACCCCTTGCACAAAAGTAAAACACCCTTGCACCACTGAAAAGCACAGCCTTGATTCTCTGGGATGAAAAATTTCTGGCCAGAGAGATCTGGGGTAGCAGAAGTGATCTGGAGGCAGACAGTCTAGAACAGCACTATGACGTCTACCTGCAGCGAAGAGGGGCTGTTGGAATGGCTCAGAGATCCAGTAAACGAGTCGTTCTGGAACGACGAACTGCTGGCCGTTCGGCCCTCCGTTACAGGAGGTTTAGGAGTCTTTGCAAAGAGATCATATAATGTTTCGGACAGTGAGGAGTCTACGGTACTTCTGAGGGTCCCTAAGAGCTCAACTCTGAGCCCCAGAACGACTTTCATCTCCAATTTGTTGTACGAGTCGGGGATTTCCGGAATGCAGGCCTTGGTGATTGCTTTCCTGTACGAAAAGTCTCTTGGAGATGCTTCTCCTTGGGAACGGTATATCAGATCGGTTGACATTCGCAGGGGAGACGTCCCAGCAGCACTGTGGGATCCGAAACAGAAAAAGGGTTTGTTTGGAACCGAGGCAGAAACAATGGGTGTACTGGATTCAGAGGAGTTGGAACAGCATTATACTATCAGTATTCAGTTTGCCTCAAACTATTCTGACATCGTTTCTGTTCCTTTTGAACTCTCGGTTTCCTCTAAGAATTCCAAGGATCAAAATCTGGAAAAGTATCACCTTTTTGCAGCCACTGTAAGATCACTGGCCTCCAGGGCATTTTCAATAGATGGTTATCACGAAATAGGTCTGGTTCCCGGAGCCGATCTGTTCAACCACGATTCATACGGCAAGGAGAATGTCCATTTTGAAACTATTGCCGACGTTTGTCCTTTCTGTGGGAACTACGATGAATGTGGCCATATTGAACATGGGGGTCCCGAAAGTGATGATGGGGAGGAAGAAGAGGAAGAGGAAGAAGAGGAAGAAGTCGACGAATTGACTCTCGAATACATAGCCAGACTTGAACAACGACATACAGAGGCAGACGTACCAGGAATGAAACCCAACAAGGTTGATCCCAACGAATGCTGTGACATCGTCCTACAAGTATCCATAGAGAAGGACCAAGAGATATTCAATACATACGGATCGCTTTCCAATTCTGTTCTGCTGGCCAGATATGGGTTTTGCTCCCCTAATAATCCAAACGATAAACTGACTCTAGGAAAACAAATCTCCCAGTACAAGAAGGCCAACAAAAAGTTGAAACGAAGGTTTGACTGGTGGGCCGAATGTGGATTCGAAATGTTTAGAGAACTTGATCAGGAGAACGATGAACACCCAGACTCATGGCTTCTGGGCTCCACAGTCGATTACCCTGGAGTTTGCTCACCCACACTGTGTGCGTTCGCCAGTCTTCTGACCATATCTGATAAGAACTTCGACAAATTAGCTGAGATCCCAACTGAAGAGAGACTTTTGAAACTTGCAACCAAGACAACTATGGCTTCAAAACTGCTTCAAAACTGGTGTGAAGAGCGAATGACCGCTCTTCCCGACCTCGAAGACTGCAGCCAACCAGAAGTGAAGGTCCTGGTATCAGCAGAACAACACATTCTGCAACAAACCATCCAGAGGCTCCGGAAACACAGCAAATGAACCAACATGTAGATAGCATATCCACGTGATCTTAGATCACATGTAATAATTCTTTCCTATGTATTGTCGTGCTTCACACAATTTGTTTACTTTTTTTCCAATTGGACGGAACTTTGGAAGACCAGTTGACGTTCCTACTCACTTCGATGAGCAGACCAAGTCATTTAGAGGCCTTTTTCGTTTCGAAAAAGACAGAAGGATTGCAATTGTAGCTACGCAGGATCCAGAAGTGGGAAAATGCTGAGAATTGCAAGCAGACAGACTGCTGGAAGAGTGTCCAGACTTGGACAAATCGGACAAGTCAGACTGCAGTCGACAGCTCCAGTGAAGAAGACACGTCCGGTCAGACGGTTCTTTTTCAGACTGAGTTTGTTAACAGCTACTTTCTATGGTGTTGGAGGATTTGTTTCAACGAAAAATGACGCTTTCCAGGATGCGTTTGTTGACTATGTTCCGTTTGGAGAGTCGCTAGTTTCTGCTATTGAATACTACACCTACCACAAGGACGAGTTGTTCAGTTTCAGTAGAGTGAACGAGTCATTTGCAGATGTGAAGGAAAAATTGGGACTCGAGAAGACAATCACGATCTCCAAACAAGGAGTTTCGTCCAACAGAGTGGGCCAAATCAACTCGTCATCGACAGGCTCCCAAACTGGATCATCTAGTGTTGTCCAAGCTCATACAGACTTCCATCTACCGTTGTTGGAGTTAGAGTCTAGCGACAGTGTCATCAAGTCCACCATCGAGTCTCTGAACAAGCTCATCTCGTCGATCAACCAGAATCTGACCAGTGTTGACGGAAGACGCGCTCTGGACACTCTCCACAGAAGTCTCACGGAGCTATCCACCAAATACGACGAGCTTGCATCTGCAAAACAAGAGGACCTTGACAAGTTCCTCAAGTCTGCAGAAGAACAGCTCAAGCGTGAATTCCAGAACAAAGAAGTGAACCTCACTAACGACTTCATAAGCAAATTGACTGCTGCCAAAGAGGAGATTGAAAAAAGACATGACCAGAAATTGGCACAGGAAGTGGAAGCTGCAAGACAGAAAATCCTCTTGGAAGCGGAAAACATCATACTCAAGTCCAAGTTGAGTGCAATTGACGAGTTCAACAAGGTTATTTCGGAGAAGATCGACTCTGAAAGAAACAACAAGCTCAAGCTTTTGGATTTTTTGGCTGCCAAAGTCAGCGAGACTGAGAAATTCGAGCTAGAGCTTTCCAAGACAGCGGAGTCGTACCGCAACTATAAGGAAATCAAAAAGGCCATTTACAATATTCAAAAGACAATCTCGGCAGGAACAGAGTCTCCTAAACGTGGAGAAGAACTTATTGCCCAAATAGAACAACTGAAAAAGCTGGCAACTCCGCTCCAAAATGAAACAATCAACGTTGCATTGGCTGCCCTGCCAGCAAAAGATGTTCTGTTGAGATCCGGAGGAGTCTTGACCCAATCCCAGCTAATCTCCAGATGGGAATTGCTGCAGCCAGAGCTGAGATCTGTTTCTCTGCTCCCACCCAACGCAGGCTTGTTGGGCCATCTGACCTCGTACATCTTCTCGAAGCTACTCTTCGCCAAGGCCGGCAACCCGGTCAAGACCAACGACCAGTTCATTGGCGACGATATAGAGTCGGTGATCGCCAGAGTCAATGATTACCTAATCAAGAACCAGCTGGACAATGCTGTTGAGGAGATTTCGAGTCTGAAGGGATGGGCGAGAAAACTTGCTGATGATTGGCTGGTCGAGGGCAGGAGAAAGCTCGAGCTGCAACTGCTCATAGACGTTGTTGATTCCGAGGTGAATGTCTCTATTTAAGCGGGAAACTCGTGTATAGATTTCTTGTGTATCGGTATTCAAAGACGATAGATTCATGTTTAGTTTGATTATGTAATTTTTTTGTCTTTTTTCCCACTTAAAAAAAGACACCTTGAATGTTGTTGAGTTTTGTTCAGGGCAAAGAGGAGAACAAGGCTAGTCTGTCGGTTGCTTGTCCGGCCATTTGGGTGAGAAAGGGACACTACAAGAAGAGTTTGTGCGAGTATGTCTGTTTCTGCGACGAATACGGCTGCTCCACAGGTTTATGGAGCCGACGAGGTGAATGCCATAGTTCTGGATCCAGGGTCTTATTTGACTAAGATCGGATACGCTGGATACGACACTCCGAGCGTTGTTCTTCCATCGTTTTATGGCGAGATTGATTCGGAGGAGGAACAGAAGGTGAGAATATTCGACGAAAACGCTTTGTACTCTCCGAAACGCAATCTTATAATCAAACAGATAGTGAGAGACAACGTGATTGTGGACTGGGAGGGTGCCATTGAGCAGTTCAAGTATGTGATAAAGCGATTGGATATTGAGGCTGGTGACCAGCCGTTATTATTGACGGAGTCGACGATGAATTCGTTTGCCAACAAGGAAAAGGCAATAGAGGAGTGTCTAGAAGAGCAAGGGTTTGCGGCATTCTACTTGGTGAAACAGCCCACCTGTGTTTCGTTTGCACACGGCAGACCTAACTGTCTGATTGTGGATGTTGGACACGATCTGGTGACTGTGACTCCTGTGATTGATGGTCTCTGTTTGAAAAATCAGGTATTAGGAACGACTTATGCTGGTGCTTTTTTGAACCAGCAACTGCTACAGTTCTTGGAGGAGAGGAAAATCGAGATCAATCCGACCTACCTGGTGAAGAGCAAAAATCCGGTTTATTGGGAGAACGAGAACTCAAAACCAGAGTTTGAAAAAAAGACTTTCGATTTTGACATCTCAGACTCTTTCCACGAGTTTGCCAAACTGCGGGTGCTACAGGAGATAAAAGAAACGCTTCTGAACTGTGTGGATGAAGAGACAGATGCTGGATTGAACGGTGGAGAAAGTGAGTCCGTCAGAGAGGCGGAGAATGACGACGAATTGCGGTACTTCGAATTACCTGACGGGCTCAATGTTCCTTTCACAAAGCGGGAAAGGACGGCTATCAGCAATTCGTTGTTCAACCCATTGGAGACTTTGTCCGAGATAGTGGTGGGTTGGGAAACTCCGCAGAGCGGGAACATCATCAAGTACATTGGTAACGCAAATGACACATCGAGCAAGGAGTATGTTCCATTGAGAAGAACAAAAAAGCCTGAGGATGACGATAAACAGGATACCGAGGGATCAGAGGGAAAGGATTCGAAGAAGAAAAAAGGGTTGGGACTCACCCGAATTGTACAGGAAGTTCTTGATAAATTGGACATCGATCTGAAGCCACAACTAGCAAACAACATCATTCTAACTGGAGCCACATCTCTTATACCTGGACTCAGTTCCAAGCTACACTCTGAGTTGACGCTTCTGAATCCAAGTTTGAAAATTCGTATCCATGCTTCTGGAAACACATTCGAGCGGAAGTTCTCGTCCTGGGTTGGAGGTTCGATTCTCTCGAGTCTTGGAACGTTCCACCAGCTATGGGTTTCCAGACAGGAATATGAGGAGGTTGGTGCAGAGAGGTTGATTGTGAATAGGTTCAGATAATTGCATGGCTACTTTTGGGTGTTATTCAAAATACCTTCAGAGGAGGCCTTGACTTACTAGAGGTGTATTTCAAGGGCTCTTTCACCATGTTAGGGGTATATTATCTTCAAAAGAGTGTACTAGAGAAAGATAGAGCTGTCAGCTTACAAAAAGTGTAGTTCAATGGGTTTGATCTAAAAGGGAATAGGATTGTTATAAGAACAAACCGTTCAATTTTGATCAGATAAGGCGTATTATCGTGATTGGATCATATTATATTCATTGGATTATTGAATATTACCGTAATAGATATACGTACAGTCCGACTTCTGAGTGGTATCGACCTCTAGGACAACTTTTTAAAACTACATTTCACCAATTCAAGTTGCTACAAGCGCAGTGGAATACTCTATAAAACGTTTGATCTCGTTAAAACATTATCGTCTATTATCTCACAGTAACAGTACTCTCAGAAAAGAACTGGTACAATTATTCGCTTCTCCGTAGACATCCCCTCTCTCTAGTAGAATCCAGCAACCTGCCATCCCTTCAACAAATCGAGCCATGACGCTTCGTTGTCCGACTCCTCCTCGTCATTCTTTCCTCGCCAAATCTCCAGCATCATTTGTTTGCCAATCCATTTGTCACCAGCATCAAAACAGACTCTTCCTAGCACATCGAACCTGGTTTGCAGATCGTAGCCAATAGCATCGGATCCACTAAAGAAAAAAGCCCAGAGAGGAAGACTCACTGTGATCTCAGGCATGTTCCGACAACCAATAACCAGCTTCTGAAGAGCCTCCAGACTAGTCAGAGTCTTGATAACGTGCTCTTGCAAAAGCGAAGGATCTGTGTCCTTGATTAGCCGGAAGAAAAAGAGTAGGATAGTGTTGTAGAAACAGGTTCCCAAATGATGAAGAACCTCGTGGAAAACACTATGAAACTTCAAGACACGGCCTGTGGCACTGGGTTCGTACAGATCCCACGGATGCTTCCAGTTGACCAGCTCTTCCTCGGTGTCACAGCAAAGCTTGGGAAAGTTTCTGGGAAACACTTTCTTGCGCAAAAACCAGTTGCGGTGGTCTGACAGCCGCACACACCGCTCCATCAGATCCAACAGAGACTCCGGAATGCCAAAGTGGATCTCGGTAGCAGATACAGAAAGCATAAAAGAGGCAAAAGGAAAAGAAAACCGCACAGGACGCAAGGCACGTGACCGACGGTCGCGTGATACGTCCACTGGGTCCCTTTCTTCTTCGTCCTCGTCGTTTTCGTCTTCCTCTTGGTAATGGAACCTGACAGTGAACGACTTGGGCGGCTTGTTCCCTTCCGGTTGGCTTTCGGCGAGACGACCGGCGAGCTTGCGAGGAATAGGGGGAATTTCTCTGTCTTCTTCCTCGCTGAAGGATTCTTCCTGTTCCTGTTGAGTTTCTGCAGGGCGGATCTCGATTTGGGTGTATTCGTTGGGCTTGAAGTCGTCATCGAATCGGAAAGATTTGATCAGATTGTAGTTTGCGTCAATATCCTCGTAGCCCTCGTCGTTTATTTCGTAGTTTTGAACATCGATGGTCGATGTGGATCGGAAAAAAAGAGTCATATATCTGAACCATTTCATGATGTCTTTGAGCTGTCTGTCCTGGGAATTGAGACCTCCCACATAATTACAGATGCCTTCGCCGACGTTAAAAAGGATCTTGTAGTTCTGTAGGACACTCAGGAGCTCATCTTGCTTGATTGCAAGTATGAAAACAAGCAACAACTCTTTCATTAGACCAACAGAAAGAACTCGGTTCAAAAGCCCTTTATTGACGACTCTAATCACTTTTTCTTCGTCGTAATCACCGATAAGTGGCTTGATCAGCTGAACAAGATTCACCAGAGAGATTTCTCGCAGACTTATGTAGCATTGAAGGAACATCATCGACCCTTTGTAGAGTCCGAACTCGTTGAAGAGTTTTTTGTATTGGGCCACAGAAGTGATGGTCAACGTCACTAAAACGTATGTCTGTTTTATCAGAACACAGTAATTGAGAAATTCGGTTTCAGACTGGTCCTCGTCTCCCGAAGGAACAAGTTCATGGACCAGCATCTCTCCCACAAGCCGGTGCAACGTGGGGACCATGACGAGATCGAAAATTCCGCCTTTAAACGTTAAAAAGACAATCACAGAACCATTTTGCGAGAACTTCCTCACGAGATACTGGATTTTGGGATTCACCAGTAGTCCACGGAAGCTTATTTCGCTCGATTGGCCCCCCAACTCGACAAGAATAGTCTCCAGAAACGACTTACTCAGTGTCTGCAGTTGGTCTGGATGGTAGCCGAATTTGTCGGTGATTCTGCTTTTTCTTTCACCCGATTTGCCGTAATAATCGGCAAATACCACCTTCTCGATGTCCATGGAGTTTGTGGTCTCAATTGCTGCGGTTCCCAGAAGCGCCTTGTAGGTCAACATGGCATCTATTTGCAGCCGTGGATGGATCCATATTTTCCGGGGAACCAGCAGGTCTTTTTGGGCCGCGCCCGGCTCGACTGCAGGCGGCATCGCGGCAGGCTCCGCG
Source organism: Ogataea ortonii (assembly GCA_030561785.1). Lineage (NCBI taxonomy): Eukaryota > Fungi > Ascomycota > Pichiomycetes > Pichiales > Pichiaceae > Ogataea > Ogataea ortonii. The sequence goes on from JAKTYE010000004.1 coordinate 79,918, forward strand.
GTGTACCCACCAGGGGATTCTGAAAATCCACCCCCAAAGATGTGTTCAATGTGCTCTTCGTCTACCGTCAGACTTTCTAGAACAGGCTCCTTGACTGGGAAAATAGCGAATGGGCCAGCAGATAATGGTTTCCCCTGGTAATTATCCTCCACCAAAAAGTCCAATAAAGGATCCAGATCTTCCAGGTATTTGTACATCAGTCCCTTGGGAAACCGCATAAATGGAACTTCTCGTCGCTGAGAACTCTGCTGTTCCTCTGATTGGACCTCCAAATTCAATGTTCCCATCGCTCCGTCCGAAAGAACCACCAACGGGTCGCTGAATCGTAGCTTGATATCGTAGCCCAGACAAACTATCTGGGACTTCTCACACCGAACACATGCTGGTTTGCGTCCATCGCACTTCACCTTTCGGTTTCGACATGTCTCACATCCGGTGAAAGTCCTTCTCTTTGAACCGGGCATCAGATCCCTGTCCTCTACGCCTTTAGATGATCTTTTTCTCTTGCTCATGGTGACTGTAACAGATTTTTTTAATGACCATCTATAGCTTCAGTCTGCGTACCGACAATACCAAAAAACACAACACAGCTTCCTTAGATCTCTATTTACCAAATGTCCTCTAAAGTGGCTGCCAACTCAACTAAATTCTCCCCTTCGATGGACGTACTGAAACACCATATCGTTCTTCACCAGCTCGCTTAAACTTGCCTGAAAATTATTTTTACACCTTGAAAAAAAATCTACAGTACTGCCCAAATAGGAACCCACCCAACAGACCTCAGAAGCTCAGTCGATAAGAGCAAAATCGTCCGCAAGATCGACCCGTCGAAGCTTCTTCTTGGCTGATTTCACAGGAGACAACGACCGCTTCCCGCTTGGAGTCACGCTTCTAGAACTATTCTCTTTGTCGCTGGCACCAACAGGAGTGCTCATTTCCTTCAACAGCGACTTCACAGAGATCGTAGTATGAGAGTTAAGCTTTTGCTGACTTGAAAAGTTCAATGGCAACGGAGTCAGCTTGGGAGTACCAACATTGCCGGTGTTCTCGATGTTCTCGCTAAACGGATTCGACTCAAAAAGCTCCATCTGTTTCTCCATGGAACTCTTCTTGGATTGCTTTTTCTTGCTCTTTTTCTTTGGACTCCTGTGAGGAGACTTTTTGGACTCAAGATCCTTCACAGGATCCTCATAAATACTAATCTCCTCAAGAATGCTGTTGATCGGTGATCGCAGAGGAGATTTCGAAATGGACCTTCTTTGGTTCTGAGAAGGAGCAAGAAGCTCGTCCAAAGAACCAGTGACACTCACCTTTGTCTTATATGACTCCAATTGAGATCGTAAATCCCTATTATCAGACTTGAGTTTAGTGTTCAGTCTCGCATATTCCTCTGCGGTTTGTTTCCTTTCACTGTTAACAGTTTCCATCTCAGCCAGTTTCGATTGCATCTCCTCAACAGCCACAGAAACTCTTTCTAGTTCTTTTCTCTTATCACCCAATTCCGCCTTTAAACTCCTGTTTTCCTCCAACACCTGGCTTAACTCTTGTTGCTTTTTGTCCTTCTCGATTTCGCTTGTCTCTTCAGCACTCTGAAGCTGGCCAACTTCTTGTCTCACAGCTGCCAATTTCGAATTGAGGTCTGCGACAATGTTTTCTTCAACCAGAAGCCTAGTGTTGAGCTCTCCAGTCTGCTTTTCTAGCTCCAACTTCAATCTGTCTCTCTCTGTGGTCAAACTGTTGAGCTGTTGGCGGTCAATATCTCCGACAATACTCAATTCCGCAGACTTGATGTTCATCTCGTTCTCAAGGTCCCTGATTCTGTTGAAAGTCTCTGCCTTGAAGTCACTTTTCTCTTTCTCGAACTCGGTTCTGAGATTATTGACCAGCTGCTCGTTGTTCTGCTTCAATTCCTCAAGTTGCTTGTCATGAGTCAATTGGAAATCAAACATCACAAAGTTGGAGACTTCAATTTCTTTATTCAATGACGATATCTGGCTGTTCAACGTGGAAATTGTCATTTCGTAGTTAGCTTTTTCATTCTCAAGCTTCTGTTTATAAGACGCAACTTCCTCTGTCAAAACACCTATTCGATCATTGTAGACTTGCTCTAGGTAAGCAATGATATGCTGACGCTGATTATCAGTGACAGTATCAACTTTTTGCTCCAGAATCTGCTTCGTTTCTGAAAGTTCCTGATCAAGACTCGAAATCTTTAGTTGTAGTTCACTCAGTTCTGCATCCTTTCTTGACAGCTCTTCTTGCGTTGTCTTTTGAAGGTTTTCATAGTTAGCCATCAACGCAAGAATCTCGGAGTCTTTCATGAAGATTTCACTTTCTTTCAAAGCAACAGTGGACTCTAACTGTTTCAACTGAGATTGGTGCTCACCAACAAGTTTCTCCTGCTGACTCTTGAGCTGGTTAGCACCGTTTTGTTCCAATATTTGCAACTCTTTTTCATGCTCTTTTCTCAGTTCCGAAATTTGGCTCTCGAGATCACTCACTGTTTGACCCAGCGTCATCGTTTCGTTCTTTGTCTTGTTCAACTCTAAAGTCAACTCCTCCACCTTTTGTGATTCTTCTTGGTTAGAAATAGCCATCTTGGCTTCCAGAGCTTCATTTTGCTGAGACAACTGAGTGCACTTTTGTTTAATCTCCTCAAGCTTTGTTTTCAAAAGCTCAGTTTCTTTTCTCTTAGCTGACAATTGATCATTGATCCGGTCGATTTCTTCACGATAGCTCAAAGACAGCTCTTCAAGTTTTGAATCAGTCATTTTCTGGTGTTCGACATTAATATTGAAGAGTTTGTCCTTGTGATCGATGGAAATCTGATTCAACTTGATCTCGTTTTCTTCGTATAATTCTTGCCTGACCCTGAGCTCCGTTTTCACCACCTCTTCCTCAAGATTGACAATTTTAGACTCGAGCTTGTGCTGGTAATTTCTCAAATGATCAATCTCACAGAGCAACTCCTGTTCAGCTTTGCCATCTCCTGAAGATGAACATCCCGTTCTAAACCCAGTTTGCGAGGAAGAGGCCGATGAGATGTGCCTAGGAATCTTTTGATACTGGATAGGATTGACATATCTCAAAGTCTGCAGTATCAACCCTTCTTCACTGTTTGGGTCGAGCGTCACAATGATGGAAATGAGGCTCTTGCTTTTCACATAGTCATGGAAAATCAATCTTGTGAGCTTGTTTGTTCGCAAAAGAGACTTGTTGAACTGTTTAGTCGCAACAAGTTCCAAGCAACGTCCCAGCTGTGTGAGAGAGGCATTGGTAAATCCTCCCTCTCTTAAGTTGAGACCAGTTGTTTGGGACAATTTCGATCTTTCGAGACCTACCAAGTCGGCAATAGTCATTCTCGAGGAGCTGATAACTTTTCCAAATATTCTGAGGACGTTAATGAAAACAAAGCAGTGAGAACGAGAAGAGTCTCTGTTCATATGTGTTGTTGAGGTGGTTCTGTTGGCCAAACCATGTTGTAGAACCTTGAAAGAAGAGTCATAATTGTCCACCAGAAATTGAGAAACATTGTAGGGTTTGAGCTTCTGGGCTACTGGATCGGTAATAATGTCCAGTGACGACTTGTATTTTCTGGTTTTGGAATTCAGCAACAAGTCCTTGATGGAGTCGTTATAGATCTCAAACATCGAGAGAGTGACTGCGTAGTCGCCGTCCACTTCCTGTGCGTTAGAAGAAAAGTTGTGTAAGTTGGTGAGCAGACTGTTGAGTTTTGTATGATTTGTCGAGATTTGTCCCTTTTCTGCCAATCTGGAGAAGAGATATTTCAGTGATTGGGAAGCTAATCCTTCGTTCATAGGGCTGTCTCCGAAAATAGTGTAGCTCTTACCGGAATTTGAAGGTCCCAAGGTGAACAAAAGACAATCCTGACCGGTAAAGAGTTTCTCCTCGATCATTGGAGAACCCACCAGTTGAAAGAAGTTCTGTGAATCTGAGTCCAATCCTGCAGGAGTCGAAATCGACTTGAAATCAAAAAAAGTACCAAATTTTCCCAGCTCAATTTGCAACGGATTGGTCTTCGACCGCTGGAAAACAGGAACAGACCCGTCCTCGGACCGCCGCATTCTCAAGTGTAACTCCATTGCACCTCGTTCGTTCGTTTGGTCTTCTGGCTGTACCGGAACAAGTCTCCAAACACACTTGAAGAAGACTTTAATCAGACAAAGTAAAATGCTTTGTTTACTTGTTGCAGAAAAAGACAAACAAAAATATAAGGCGGTGAACACTAACATTTAGAGGAAAAAAAAGTATCCCACAAAGATCTCCCATATTAAAAAGGGGAAACGTCTAATAAATCGGGGTAGTTTGATGAGAGGAAGTGCAACTTGACAAATGAGGTTTCTCGTGGATACTTTGAGACGTTTTTGGAGTATTTTTTCCCCATTTGAATGCTGCTCCACCTGCTGAAACTAACGTACTTTTAGACTTGTCAGTGTTTGCCAGCCAAATAGTCTTTTTTGGTGTCTGTGTGGTTTGTTCGATTCTGATCCCGGCTGTTTTTTTAACGCTTCTGATCGACCCACAATTTCTATTCCGTCTGTTCACAGATCCTTATGGTCTCGTCCAGAGTTTCAGCTGGCCGGCAAACCCATTCGTCTCCCCGCAAACAGACCCAGAAGAGCTTCTACAAGAGTGGGACAAATGAGTAAGAAATAGTGGTGTACGGGTGTTTGGAGGAAAGCTCATCATTCCAAGAATTGAATTTCGTCTCTGTGAGTTTCCTGATACCTGAGAAGCCTGTCTTGCGATCACGGAAGGCCATAGAATTCATTTGGACCTGTTCAAGTCGTTGATTAGACATGTCAGAGGAAGGGCAGGAGAGATTGGCTGAGCAAGTTGTCGACACGGAGACTGGTGTTGCCGAGAGTACGACAACTGAGGTCGAAGAGGAGCCAGCAAAGCATGCCAACAAGGAATCAAAGAAAAGAGCGCACCAGGAGTTAGTGGACGAGGGAGAGGAGAAGAGCGAGGACTCTAAGCAGACCGAGCAGATCGTTGATGTCAAGAGAACGAAGCCTCACGAAACAGCCACAGAAGAGTCTGACGCGACCGAAAAAAGCACAAAGAAAGAACAAGATTCCACAGAAAAGACAGAGGAGGATACCAGCAAAGAGAGCGACAAGGAGCCTAAAACGGAGAAGGACTCGGATGCGCCCAAGTTTGTGTTTGGAGCTCGCACCAAGTTTGGAGCTACTGGTGGCTTCAGTATGTTTGGTGCTCACAAAAGTGTGTTTGAAAACAGCAAAAACAATGGCAAGGAAGCAAAAGAAGGCGACAAGACGGTGGATGATGCAAAAAACAAAGAGTCCAGCTCCACAAAATCAGTGTTTGGCAGCGGCTCTGCTTTTGGAAACGCGTTCCAGAATTCGTTGAAAAAGAAGTCAATCTTTGAAAGCAGTCCGGACGAGAAGAAAGAGGGCAGCGAGGAGCTGAAAAATGTCACAGATACAAAAGAGGTCTACAAAGCTGTTCGACTAGAAAAGCAGGAAGTGAAGTCGGGAGAAGAGGGCGAATCGACAGTTTTCCAAGTGAAAGCGAAATTGTACCATCTAGATTTGACCAAAATTTCCGACGGTTGGAAAGAGAGAGGAGTTGGGATTCTAAAAGTGAACGAAATTCCAGACTCAGACAAACCCTATAAAAGCAGACTGATCATGCGACAAGATGGTAATCTTAAACTGATTCTCAACGTTCCTGTGATCAAAGGGTTTGAGTTGCACAAAGGTGTGGCAGGATCATTGAACAGCGATAGGTTTATCAGATTCCAGGTGATCGAAGACGAGAAGCCCGCACAATATGCTTTGAAAATCGGTCAAATCGAGAACTCATCTAAACTATACGACTCTATAAACTCGCTTATACCTAAATAGGGGATTCGGCTATACTTTGATAAATGCAATGCTTGAGATTGTGGATCCTTTCACTCCATGGAACTGAAACACAGGGTATTTTATCTTTTTCCAGACTCTAAAGTCTCCTGTTTTGGTGATGATTGTTGTCAGTTCATCTTCGGTGAAGTTACAAGAGGTTATCAGAAGAACACCCCCCGGCTGGACGAGACGTTTGACTGTGGTTGGATACACGTCTTGGCCCGAAAGATCATGATTTTCCCCATACTTGGTATCGCTTAGTGCTGTAGCGTCGAGCGTGCCTTTATCGAGGACTATATCGAAATAATCCTGGTGCTGTTGGACAAAAATGTCTTGCGAGTCCAGAATGTCGCTCGATTCAAAGACGACATCCTGGTCGCTAGTTTCTGCGATCTCTCTGGCAAATTGCACACTTTTTTCGCTATAGTCGACTCCCATCAGCTCTCCTTTCCAGCCCTCTTCACGGATCTGGAACAAAAGATGGCCATTTCCTGTCCCGAGATCGCATATTCTGGAGTCAGGAGAAATTCCAGGCTTCTGTATGAGCCCTTCGAATAGGAATTCAACCATCTTTTCCTCGGCTCCAGAGTCTGAGAACCAACATTCTCCAGTATCGTTTGGGTTTTCCTGGAAATTATCCTTTTCGAGCTGGTAAAACGAGTCCCAGTACTGTTTTGTCCCCAGTTTTGAGTGGTTCAAGGTGATTGTGTTTTCAGACATGGCCCGTGTGTTGCCCAGAGGCCGCTTTCAGGAGCCAGAGTCTTCTGAGGAGCCAGAGAAATAATTTTGATGTTGCTGAAAAATGCGTCGTTCGACGCGACGACACGAACTGCAGAAGTCGCGCAACCCCGCCAAGTCTGACTGCGACTACTGTGGCGGTGCGAATTGTCGGCTTGCCCGACTCGGCCATCAGATAAGCGTCGCAAATGTCTATGGTCAATTGAGAATACCGTCACTTTACCGACTTGAAGACGGGCAAGGTCCTAAGATATGAACAGAATTGGTGTTTTGACGGGCAACGCAAACATTTATAGACTTTTTGGATCCAGAAATATGTCGTCAGTGAAAGTTTTGAGATTCGGACCAACCAGATTCGCCCAGGAGGCCTGGGAAAAGCTCCAGAAAGACTACAACGTCGAAGTAATCGAGCCTACAGCCTCCTCGAGAGCAGAGTTCATACAGGAATTGAGATCGGGCAAGTACAAGGAGGTTGATTACATCACCAGGACCTTTGAGAGTGTTCACCGGACTGGATTGGTTGATAAAGAGCTTATTGCCGAGCTGAAAGCCAACACCTCTCTCAAGGCAATTAGCCACAACGGAGCAGGCTACGACCAGGTGGATGCTGTCGAGCTTGGAGTCCAGGGAATCCAATTGTCCAACGTTCCGTCTGTGGTTGACGCTGCCACGGCAGATACCCACGTCTATTTGGTCTTGGGAGCTCTCAGGAACTTCCAGCTTTCTCATCTGAACCTCAAGGCGGGCAAGTGGCCCGAGGGAAAGTGTGGAGGAACCCCAATTGGCCACGATCCAGAGGGAAAAGTGCTTGGAATCTATGGAATGGGAGGAATTGGCCGGGCAGTCAGAGATAAGCTTAAACCGTTTGGATTCAGCAAGATCTTGTACCACAATAGAAACCGACTGTCTCCTGAACTCGAAGACGGAGCCGAGTACGTCTCTTTTGACGAGCTGTTGGCCCAGTCGGACGTGATCTCTATCAATATTCCATTGAATTCTGCCACCAAACATTCCATCAACAAGGAGACCATTTCCAAGATGAAGGACGGAGTGGTGATCGTCAACACTGCCCGAGGCCCAATCGTGGACGAGTCTGCGCTGATTCCGGCCCTCAAGTCGGGAAAAGTGGCCTCGTTGGGCTCGGATGTGTTTGAGAACGAGCCAAATGTGAATATGGAGCTGATCAACCTGCCTAACGTGGTTTCTTTGCCCCACATGGGTACACACACCGTCGAGACCATGAAGAGCATGGAGGAGTACGTCGTGAAGAACGTCGAGACGTACGTCCAGACCGGCAAGGTTCTTGCCATTGTCCCTGAACTCAAGGACAAGTTCTGAAGGCCGCTCGCAGACTGTGCTGTGTTACGTAACCGTTTAGATAATACAGCCTTATCGGCTGCTTATAAATTGTTTTTCGGGCTCATAAATTTATTTTATTACTCAGCTTCGGATTTATCTTCCCGATACGAAAGGTGCTTACGAAGCAGAGCTGTGGCAATTTCGAGAGGGCCGCAAGAGAGGCACTTTGGTGGGAACATATCAGTGGAGGTAGGAGCTGACAAATGAGCGAGTGTAGAGAGCATGAGGCAAGCGTGAGGCAAGCAGAAAGCAGAAAATGGATCATTATAAAAGAGCAGACACAGACCAATTGGGACTAGACCAGTAGCCGTAATATGTTCAACAACAATCGTACGAAATAGCAAATAAAGCCCCAGATGTCTTCCAATCAAACAACATACTTCATTGTCGGCGGATCCCGCGGGATCGGGCTCGAACTGGTCCGAGTTCTAAGCAAATCGGCCGACAACTTCGTCATTGCCTCTGTGCGTAGCAGGAGCACAGCCCGGGGATTAGGTGAGCTGGCTTCCACAGCCAACAATGTTGCTATTGTTGAGCTGGACCAGTCGTCAGAGGCCTCTATCGAAACACTGGTTCCTCAATTGAGTGCTCTGACCGACGGAATCGACGTTTTTGTTGCCAACGCTGGTATCGCCGAGGAATTTGTTCCGATGCTGGAGACCACCAGGACCTCCTTGATCGAGCATTACGTAACCAACACTGTTGGGCCTATTTTAGTGTTTCAAAAGGTTTATCCGTTATTGATAAACCGGGAGACCAAAAAAGCCATGTTTGTTTCGAGTTCTGCCGGGTCGACCGGCTCGGTGATCCCATTGCCAACCGGAGGATACGGACAGTCAAAAGCTGCTTTGAACTGGGGGGTCAGAAAGTTGGCTTTGGAGCTCGAAGGATTCACCATTTTCAGCGTCCATCCGGGAGTGGTTGCAACCGATATGGGCAACCGTACGGCCGAGATGGTGTCGCAGTTCCCTGAGATGCTGGAATTTATCAAATCTCTACAGATCACGGCCGAGCAGAGTGCCCTGTTCCTGTCTAAACAGCTCGAGTTCTCCACCCGGTCCTACAATGGAAGGTTTGTCAGATTTGATGACGGGCTTGATATTCCGTTTTAGGAAGGTGTGTTTTTTAATTTATGATTTTTTTATTTTATAGTTATGGATGAATTTATTATTATACACAGTCTTTTATTACATCGAGACCGCCATGATCCTCACTCCCCAACGGCTGGTGCAAATCTCGTCCAACGCTCTTCTCTCGAGCTCCTGGTATCTCATTGCGACCGTCACGCTGACCGTGTGCAATCAGCCACAGGAGATCCCCAGGCTGTATCATTATGCTCTCCATCTGAAGAACCTGGACGAAAAGCCGTCGGAGCAGCTGTTTGACAAAGTTGCTCGTGTGGTGGAGAAGTACGAGTCTGTCCATTCGACGGGTAAGGATACAGAGTATCTGCCATACCGTGCCACAGAGAGCAGCCAGGTGCTCACCAACAAGCTGAGAGAGGGCATTCTAAAGACGGCAGCGTTGAGTGGTCTGCCAAAAGCCATCAATTCTCTATCTGTGCTCAACAGCACGACTCCCCGGGCGTTCAAGGCATCACAGACGCCCAACCGGCTGCCTATCAACAGCTACAGCGACTTTCTCAGGGAACAGGAGCGCGGAAAAGAGTTCTGGAACACCGTTTATAGCAAGATCAGTTCCCGAGTGATCAATCAAATGAGCTCTTCGTATCCAGATCTTTGGACATACACGATCCAGAACGTGTATTCGCCGCTGTTGTCGTATACAGACATTCTTTCTGCCCAGGAAACGTCGCTCATAGTCATTGCATGTCTGATTCCGCAGGACGTGAACCCGCAGCTCAAGGGTCATCTTCGGGGAGCAAAGAACCTTGGACTAGACGTGGAAGTGATCAGGGAATGTCGCAAGTTGGCCATCGAGGTGAGCAGATGGTGCGGCGTCGAGTGGAAGTCTGAGGTTGCCAAGTTGTAGGAGAGTCCTGCGTGGTTAGAGAATTTCTTTGTGTGTAGAGATTTCGAGCTGTTCGATCTTTCGATCGAGAGTTTTGAAGGATCAGAGGGGATCCAATGATTCATCAGAATACTGAGTTGGTTGGCTGTCAATGGTGTCGAGTTTTCCATTCCCATTGACAGTCTCTTCTCCACCGGGGATCTCTCCAACCAGTTTGACATCTGGATTGGACAAACTGTCTTGGCAGGTTGTAAATTCAGTCGCACGAGTCTCTTCATTTTCCATTTTCTGCATCTCTTTTCCTTTTAAAGAATCCATTTCTCCAACCGAGTAGTCCCTTGAACTTTCCAAGTTTCTCAATTGTCGTGCCTTCTCCATTTCTCTCGGGCCTCTCAATTGTTTTTGTTCCCCTGTCTCTTGTGATCCTCCCCCCTCCAATTCTCCACCGTCCCCAACGTTTCCGTGTCCCTTGCGTATGTCTAAAAAACCGTTCATCTCTTCGTCACTCTTGCAGAACAGTTGGTACCAGAATCTCACATCGTTGTAGTTCGGATAAATCACCTCCTCGCTATCGCTGTACTCTTGGTTCAAAAACTCCTGTCTGCGACTCTTGAAATAATCCCAGACCGACCTTGTCCGTGTATCGAGTCGCAATTGTCGTCTTTCTTTCTCACAGTCGTACAAAAATGTACCGTACTGACACGAGTACAAATGATACACCAGCCGTCGCAAAAACCGTTCGTTGTACTCGAACCTTTGCGGATTTTGTCGCATCAACTGGTAGACACAGTCGAGAAACTGCTGGAACACAGGACTCTCCAACTTGGTGTTCTGCTGATGTTTGAAATGCTGGTTCAGATGCTTGATTTTCTGGAAATTTGAGTCCGAAGTATAGTTGTAGAACTTGGTTTCCTTTTGGAGATGGCCTGATCGTTCATTGAACTTGTGACCAAAACTGCACCACTCTTTCTCCACCAGAACCACAAATCCCTCGAGCGTGCGGTAGAATGGATCCACACAGAGCTGTATTAGCGAGGAAATCTGTGCCGTACGGTCCCAGCCGTCCGAGCAATGCACAAGAAGATGCATTCCATTCAAGTGAAGCGACTTCACAAGAAGATCGGTCGACTTGAGCAGGTTCGAAACGTGGTCCAGCCAGTTCGATCGCAAAAGAAGCTCGGGATTGTACAGCTGGTTGGACATATCGCCGTTTTTGAGAACCTCCTTGATCTTGTTGAGGCTCTCTCGCATCACGTGGATGTTTTCGATGTTGAGAAACACCCTCTTGCTGGGCTCGTAATTGTCCATGATCTCTGTTCCGGCGCCCAGGGCAGCCTGGGCCATTGCGTTTGTCACGGGACGAGCGTCCACAATCAGGTTCACTTGTGCGTGGCGGCCGTTGGTTCGGAAGATCTCGCCAACCAGCTTCTCGTCCTGGACAGACCGGTTCTGTTTGAGCCCCACTAGCGGCTGTGAACACCTCACCACAGAGCTTCCGTTTCTGCGATAGTAGTAGCTGAGCGCAGGAAACCTGTTTTTCGAACGGAACCGCACCGAATGGCTCAGAACTGCGTCCGAAACCGTCCTGGGAACCACCAGCAACGCCGGATACGTGGAACAGAGCCGATAGTTGCTGTTCAGCCGGGTCAGACGCCAGCCGTCTGCTCCGGGCGACGTGCTGGTCCCGTCTGTGAGATTCAGACCCTGTCTTTGGAACTCTCGCCCCACGTCGTAGTCCTCCCAACAGTTGTAGGGCAGCTCGATCTTCACTGGCGAATAGATAAACGCATACACCTTTTCGATGTTCTCGATACACGTCAACTTCATGATGCTTTCAAACACATCGTTGCACTGAGAAACGTCCACAAAGTCGAACGCCAGAAATGTGAAGTCCCGACATCGGATCCGCAGATTGGCTCCCCGAAAATGCTCCTTTTCTGTCTCTGATTCTGTCAAATACAACAGACAAGATCCTCTGTTGAACTCCACCTTCTCGATCATCGGATAACAACACCAGAGTTCCCGAATTCCGGTCCGCACATTATCTTTCTGCTGCTGTGGCAAGGTGAAAATCAAATGGTGTGTTGTCAGATGCAACGTGCCCTCAATTGAAACCCCCCGTCGATGAAGAACAACATCCTCTGCCTTCGTTATTTTGATGTATTCCATGGGGAAAAAAGACAGATTCGACCTTGCAGGCTCTCAAACTTACAAAAAATGCCCGTCTTGGCCTTCCTTTTGTCCAAAATCCTCTTTAAAATCCTCAAATCAATGAAGTTCCCTCTTTTTTCTCCTAAACAAAGGAATTTTTGAAAGAAGGTCTTTTGAAAACCTTTTATACTATCTGAGAAAAAGTTACCGAAATCTTTTTTAAAGTTACCGAAATCTTTCAAAGTCTCTAAAGTCACATTCCAATCACCGAATCACGTCCTAAATCACAGAATTCAACATCTCTCCCATTAACCCCGACCCATCAGCACCCTCTATAACCTCTAAACGGCCTTCTTCAGTCCGTCAACCCCCTTTATCCACCGCCGCGCAATGTCATCCCGTATCCAATCCCCCTTGTTCTTCCAGCTGCCTAGGGACCAGAAGTTGTAACTCCTGAACGAAGGAGCACTTTTATAACTAACGGCAGCCTGATGCTCTCCACAATCGCGTCGAATCCCAACGTCTGTCATCCCAGAACCCCCAGAACCCCCAGACCGCTCCCACGGCCGAAGAGAACTGTCGTTCGGAATCCACCGTCCCTCAAGACGCCAAACAGCTCCGTGCGTCATCTCGTTGATTCTGCTCACAGCCCTTTTGTACGCAAACATCTCGTCCTCCCCAGTGAACTTTCCTATATCCTGGAACCGGATCTTTCGAGCCCCCGAATCCTCCTGCTGACTGAACTCGTTGTTTCCTTCCTCATACGATTGGATGTTCGGACGATACGGATTCGCCAGATAAAGTTGTGTTCTGGCAAACATCTCCTCCTCCTGGATCTGCAAATTGTTCGATCTCGAGTCCAGACCCGATTTGTTTGTCTTGAGGTCTGGAAAAAACAGCTCCGAAGGCCCAACCTCCATCCGTAGTAGAACTTTGCATCTCGCCTCGTACAGAGAGTCCAGCAGCGTGATCAGTCTTCGGGCCTCACTCCGTCTCTTGGTGGTCAAAACAGGAATATGGTCAATGATCACCGTATGGTATCTCGAGGCAACAGAAATGTAGTCACTCGGCCCAAAAGTCGAGTCTCCACAGACTTGGTCAAAATCAAACATCACCACGCCGTTCTGGTGTCTTGGGATCTCGATCTGCCTGCCGTAGCTCGTGAACGAAGAGGACTGGACGTTTTTCAGGTCCAGAAACTCAGAAACAAGACCTTTCCATTGCTTCTCGTGGTCCTGGTTGTCCTTTTTCACCACCATATGCGGAACAAGTCCTTCTGTGCGCATCTGCATCCGGTAATCGCTCTGGCTGTTCATGTCATAAACGTGACACCGCATTTTGAGAATCCTTTCAAAGCTCTGAAACTGTGTTTTGTTGAAATCTGTGGAGTAAAGCTCTTCTGGAAGTCGGTTAGAAGTGGCCACAATAACTCCTCCCAGTTTCAGAAAATAGGTGAACAGGATCTTGACGATCTTGGCCGAGGCCAGATCTGGCAACATGAACTCATCCAGCATCAGAATGTAGTTATTGGAGATCATTTTGGACGCTATTTCGAACAGAATGAACTCGTTTTCCAGCGACAGAATGGTGTGGTTGTCCTGATTGGATTTCTTTCTTCTCTCGTAGATAGAATGGATCTCCGAGTACACCCAGAGAATAAAGTTGTTGTAGTGGATGCGCAGTTTTCGCTCGATGGGCAACGAGTTGGCAAAGATGTCCAGCAACATCGACTTTCCACAGCCAACTTCTCCGTTCACCAAAAGACCCTGTGGTGACGGGAAGTTCACCAGCTCCTCTTCGTCTGAGATGACCTCGATCAGCTCTTTTTTGTACCGATTCTGCTGGCTGCTGTACCACTTTGGCCGGTATCCGATTGTGCTGAAAAGAAGACCCTCGTTCTTGTTTGGGTTCAACTTCATCTCCAGCTCTCGGATGATCTTGTTGATCCGAATAGACCTGTCGTCCGGCTGGTAATCGCGCAGCCGGAAGTACAGTTTCTGGAACTCCAATGCTGCCCGATGCTGACTGGCGTCCTGTTTCAAAACCCCACGGGCAACATAGCTTCTGTAGATCATTAGAGGGTCGGTGACTATCACATCTGTCGAGGTCCGGGGCTGCTCTTCGAGCGTGGGAGTCCGATTATCAAACCCTCGAGGACCACAGCTGACAGTCCGAAGAGTCCGGACCGTGTGGACAGCTGTCAGACCTCCCAAGCACGCTCGTTGTGCCAGAGGGCAAAATGATCCCCTCAAAAACATGCCAAACAAACCTTTTTGTGTGGCTGTTCCCGCTAAAAAAAGGTTTTTGACGCGTCTGGAACCGTCAACAACACCACAGAAGCTCCACAAACACGTTTCGGCCTCCCACAACGTCCCGTTGACCCAAAATCAAAAGAAAACCGTGGTACAAAAGAACAAAGGGAACTGTTGGCAGCTTATTAGGGCGATTTTTTTAAGCCGCTCGAAATATTTTCAATATCCACGGTCTTTACGGAGCTACTAGGAACCGCTGGAGAGGGAACAGGAGGAGCCAAAAAGGCGTCAAAGGACGCCAAAGGACACCAAACTCACATCATAAGACACCCTCACACCAGAAAATCCAATCAAACTTGTTATTTACAGACCTCTATAACCCAACAAGAAAACAACACAGCCAGAAATCCTGGCCGGTGCTGCCAAATCACAATTGAATGCCCGATTGTCTTCTCATGAGCCAAATCTGACACCCACAGAACAGGAAAAACAAAACGTACAGAAAAACAGCCCCGAACACCGTCTTGGCAACTCTATTTGCCGTGTTAGTAGCCTCCTAGAACCCAAAAAACAGCCAAACTTACGCCTTTCCGTCCTCAGGATCGGTGATCGACCCCATCATCGACTCATGGTTGCTGTAAAAAAGACCACCAATCACAGACAGTATCACAACTCCAAATGCCGAAATCAACGTGCAAGCCCACGCCTTGCCTGCCTAAACCTCGTTAGTACCAACGACTGACTGTCCGTGGCTTGTTGCTCGAATTGCCACACTTACAGAAACAACCGGCTTCATTTTCTCCAGTCAACTGTCGTCCTAAACGCCTCTTGTCCGCTCGCTCACTCGCCTGGCCAACCTGGTGCTCCTGCCCTGTCAGAACAGCCCGCTTCTCCACCTCCAGCCCGCCTTCATTCCACTCCCACGTACTCGTTACAGCCTCCGCGAGGAAGCAAAATCAAGGCCGGGTAACACAAAAAAACTCAGCCAGCAGATAAGGGTCACGTGACCATATGTCACGTTTACCCTGCTGCTGCTGAGACAACGTCTACAGACGGTTCCTTGGCCGTTCTCTTCGTAAAAACAACCCAACTAGCTTAACCTATCAAACACAGCTCTTTTCTGTTTTATTTACCATTGGTGGAGTTCTGCTCCACGCTAATTTTTGCTCTATTTCTGAGCCTTTCCAGCTCCTCAGTGTCTCTCTGGTTTCCCTTTTCCACTACCAGGTTTCTCAGCAGCCTGTTTTCCATCTCCAGCTGCTGGATCTTTGCCTCCAGTCCCTTCGACATGTCTGAGAGTTCCTTCAGACTGCGCTCCATCTCCTGTTCCTTGAGTTTCTTCTTGATTCTGAATCTGGCCGAGGCCGCTGTGTTGCGTCTTCTTTTGTCCGACTCTGCGTAGCCCCTGGTTTCGTTTGAGCTCACGCTGCCTGCCGACTGTGGGTAGTGGCCGTCGGAGGGCGAGTTGCTTGTCTGGTTGAGCGGAGTCTGGATTGGCGAGGGACTGATTTGCGACGAGTATCCGTTCTGGTTGGGAGACGTGAGACTCTGCACGGAGGCTGTGTGGTTGATTGGCTCGAAAGTCGAGATCTGGGCCGACGAGACCGTTCCAGACTGCGACGAGAACAGCTGATGTGTGAGGGCAGATGGATTCGACAGATGGCTGCTAAATCCGTTCGAGCCACGCAGACTCTGCGAGTCCTCTCCCACAATCTCGGGCTTGTGATAGGCTATCAGAGTGGCCAGAGCCTGGATCTGTGTTTGCGACAGTCCGGCTGCAGACAACGTGCTCTCTGCTCCTCTTGGTACCGTCACCCGGGGAAGAGAGTCGGATTCGGACCCGTTTCTGGGACCTGTACTACCCAGCAGAACGTCCGAGCCCTGGATCGCGTTGTGTGTCGGTGGAGCGGGCCGCTGGTGCAGAAGTTCGTGGATCGTCGACGGAATCGAGGTCTGTTGGCCGCCATTTAGCGAGTGTCCGTTGACAGATCCCCCTCCATTCTGGCCTCCTAGACCCGTGTTCATTCCCAGATCCACCGACGAGCCCTCCAGCTTGATCTTCGGCTTCTCGTCGTCCGGAAAAATAAACGTATCGTCCGCAAAAGCAGCCAGCTCTGCTGTCAACTGTTCATCAAAGTTGGGCTCGTTTCCAGACTCAGAGTTCTCATTGTGCTGGATGAAGTTGTCCACGTACACCAGCTGCTCCAAAAGCGCCATAGGAGTCTCGTCCGGAGGCCCTCCCGTCACATGGTGCTGCGAAGAAGGCCCGAAATGGCCTCCCGAGTGGCCCAACGAGTCGCCATTGGAGAAATCGGTATTGAACCCTGAGGAAGACATCCTAAAATGTGTGTAAATCTCTAATTGGGACCGGATAAAGCTGGGTTTTTTCCGTCAGAATTCCTAGTCCACGCAAACAAAACAACAAAAGGTACCAGTCGACAACAAAATACGCTGGATCCCAACAACAAGAGCAATAAACGTCAAGAACAACGCTAACAACTTGTTTGTATTGGCTCATTCTTGCCCCTCAGTCATAAAGAGCCGCGAAAATTTTTTGTCAGCCGACCGGGGGGCCTGAGCCAATGGCACGTGCACACACAACACAATTCCAGTGGCGCCACACCGGCCGGGCAAGTCACGTGACTTGCCCGATCTGCGCTGTGTTGCGGGTAACACCGTTTGTGGATGCACTTTCCCCTCTGGCTGTTTATCCCATGACGACGGCGCCGTTGCGCGTGCAGCAGGCCCCCAGCAGCTCGGGCCGCGCGCCATCTGCCTTGCGTCACGAGGCTGTTACAAGCTACGAGGATGTGTGTTTGTATGCGATTGGCCCTGTTCATCTATAATCTCCAGAAAGGGCTCGTAGATATGGACGTTATGGTACACTGGATAGAAAAGATTGATCGTAAATCGTAATGCGCTCTCAATTTAGTCAGTCGATCCATTGGAAGAGGTGTTTGAAGACCGTCTCCACTTGAGTTTCTTTCCGAGCTTGTTCCACGTGGAGATGGGGGTGGTTGCGACAGTCGAGCTCTGGAGATGTGGAGTTCCCATCGCAGGATACGAGGTTGCCGAGTAGAAGCTGGGATTTCTTTTTGTCATGTTTTTTGCTGTTGTTTCGCAGAGAGACGTGCTGGTGCTGTTGGAGACGTCTTCTAGCGACATTGGTGAGCCGCATCTGTTCTTGTCTGCTGCCAGCGTTATGTATTCGTCCTCCTCGGAAGAAAACTCACCCGTCACCAGCTCCTTTACAAGACTTTCGTGTGTAAACTCCTGGTATGAGGCGAGCAAATAGTCTTTAGCTATGCCGAGAAATTTGCGCAGAACGTCTGTGTCTGGGATCGCAGAGCAGTTGCAGCTGCTCTTGAGGTCTCCAGGAAGGTTGATTTCTCGCGAAGAGCCTGCCTCGATGTAGTCGGCAAGCAGATGGTTCCATATTTCCAAGTCCGAAGAGGTGAAAAGTAGAAAGTTTCGTAGTTCCAAATAGAACTCCATATTTTCTGTGCAATGTTTTCTTGTCAGATACTCAGTGAAGTTGCTGCGGGAAAACAGATCCGACTCCGAAACCTGGTCGTTCAAAACCTCGTCAAGTTTCGGTATAATGGGCTCCCGAGAAGGCACCAGAAGGGCCGGAGTTGACGTTGTGGTGGTCACGATGGCTGGCGTTTTTTTCGGAGACCCCGTTCCTGGAGTGTACAACTGCACCGGTTCGCCTCTTGTTTCCGTCTGCAGAGTCAACATGGTCTATAAGTAGCAGGACGGGTACACAGTTGCAAAAAGGACTGTTATCAGATACTCAAGACGATTTTGTTCCAAGCGAGAAATCTCGCTCTTTATAACGAGGCTCCCTTTGACGTCAGAAGTTACGGGGCCCCAACGATGCATCGCGAGAAGGTTCCCGATACGACACCGGGGGTCCGAAAACAACCACAGGGAAATTCCCCTGAAAGGACCCCGACTCTGTGTTTCTCAGGGGGGGAACGCTGTTCCACAGTTTTCTCATCAAGACGTTATGCAGAGAAATTGTTATCTGAGGCATAAAAACGGCCATTGTGTTCTGCACAAATGCCCGCAGAGATACAGTCGCGGATTCTGTGTGTGGCGGCCAGTAAAACAGAAAAAGAAACGTGGCTCACACCTGTCAATGCGACTGTAATTAAACATTCTGGCAAAATTCGGCTTCCTGCAGCAAAATCCGCAACGTTTTTTTGCAAGATTCTTTACCTGTGAGCTGGAGAACAATGCAAACGGTCGTGTCCAGACTCGTGTCTAGCAACCTACTCTGCCTCTGTGCTCCTCTCTGTTGGCCATGACGGCGTCACCGGAGTTTGCTTCATGCTCGGCCCGACAGTCTTAAGCAGCCACGCAGCTGAAATGGCGAGCAAGCTCAGCATTCCTGTGTGGGGTGTTCTCTAAACAACCAGTGGAGAAAACGTCACCAACGCCCCCCTCCGTTTCAGATGCCCCCTGATCTCCATAGATCTGCGTCCCATCGTGCTGGTTTCGAATTATCGACCTGTGCTTGTTGTGATCCGACGCAACTAACGTTTTTTTACTGGGGCACGCACGACGCGGTCCACGCCCGCCATATGATTGGCCCACACTGCAACCTTAGCAACGGTCAAAGGCTTCGCTGCACCTGTCATCGCATCAAACCAGGTTTCTTGTTACGGATATTTTTCAAGTTGCTGCTCACTCATGTAATAAAAAAAACCCAGAATGCACAAATATGTTGAGTCGGCTACAATTTTGGCCGAGAAGCAACATAAGTGCCTAAACATGGCTCGCATTCTTTAGCCGGACATGGCTGGAGTCCAGACTCAAGCTGTAGCGTCTCAGTAGCCCGACTCCGGCCCAGCCAGGGCAGGGAAAAGGGTTTCTTTCCTTTAACACCGGAGGGAATCGGGCTACTTTTGACATTTTTCTCGTACCGGTGCACTCTTATGCACTCCTCCCAGCACCACCCAGAACCTTTCAGAATAGGGATCAACAGGCCGACACCGGCCTCTTCCAGTTATCTCCGAACGGTCTAGAGGCTTCGGGATACTCTCTGTTCTGGGTCTGGCCAAACCAGAGGGAGTCTGGCAACAAATTCCGTCGACATCCAACAACTTCCCTCCCCGACAATAAACCCGCCTCTCAGCCTGTTGAGCTCGTATCTCTCGACATTCCTGGTGCACGGATGTGGCTTCAACTTTTCTGCACTGCCCGGAACATGACAAGACAACTTGCAGAGAAATAGTTTTGCTACAACAATTGACGTGTAAGAGGCGGCACAGAGCATGGGCTCGACAGACGAACCGAACACCGCTCCGCGGCTGTTGAGGTCGCAAGACCCCAGCAAGCTGCCTGACTACTTGAAGGAGCTGAAGAATTCCAAATTGGTGACGCTTTCGTTCATTCCAGATCACAAACACCGGTCGAGAGCCGGATCTGCAGAGACTCCAAGTGCTTCTCCTGAGCCGTTTCGGAAAAGACAAGCACACATAGGTCTGGAACACGAAAAGAATTTAGCTGGGGAACCAGAATTATCCACTAACAGAGAGTGTCCGCCGGAATCGAACTCGAAATTGCCTTTCAACGACATTCCGGTGAGTGTTTATTCCAGCTCTCCGTCGCTTCTTATACCCATTAGTTCTCGTCGACGCTGTCGTCCAGACAAAAAGCAGTTGCGGGTCACTCTGAAGTACGAAAAGACGCATTCCAGTAGCAGCCGTTCGGGGTCCGAGCATGTCAGACAGAAAAATGAAGTTCATTTTCCCCGGCTGTATATGAAAACAAGCAAACAGGAAACTCATATTTTTCCGGAGTCTGTGAAACAGATGATATTCCCCACTTTGAAGTCGGAAATACACCAACTGAGCAACTATGGGTCTTCTATTTGCAAGACAGAGCAGGAATGGCAACGCAATGCTACAAAATTAGCTATTATTTTGCGCAACTACCGCAAGATCTATAAGGCTCTTAAGCTCAGAAAAAAGGAATTCTCAAGAAGAAGGGCTCCAGACCAAGACGTGAGCGCGATCAAGGATGAACTGAGCGACCGAGAGTTCACCGATGGTACCGACTTGGAGGAGTAAGGACAATGCAAAGCGACAGGGAAGCTAGGAGCCATCTGCAAGGAAATTTATCACGTTCTCGATCACATAGAAGTCGATATTTTTACCCCAGATGAGATCAAGATGCTCGTAGTTGTCGACACCAACCACGTTCAGCGATGGAGTTTCCTCGTCAGATCTGTCGCTCGTGGTTTCATCCACCTTGACGTTGTCGGGAGGATCATTGTTGTCAAGACGCTCTTGGATTGACCCTGCAAGATGTTTCTTTGAAAGACTCGTGATTTTCGACGACCCTAATTTCGGAAGCTGCGATAACATCACTTCGATATCTACCAGTGAGTCCGATTTGCCGTATATGATCAGCAACTTCGACACCTTGATGTTGCTGTGGATCGGGTATTCAAAGGCAGTGAAGGTGTCAGAATCGTGGTACATTTGGAATTTTTTAGACTTGATTATCTGGAACCAATGAACAACACACTTGACAGAGGTGGTGGAGTACAAATGGAAGTAGCTGATGAATTTCTGGACGGCATCGATGTTGTGGGACTTCCAATCGAAAAGAATGTCGTTTGGAATGTCGATCAATTTGACAAAAAAGGGAGGGTATGTGATTTTTTTCCAGAAAAGCGTGGACTTCAAAAGGATCTTTCTGCCAAACAGCATGTAGAGAAGTCCCGGTCCGAAGTTGACAATAGAGTTGATGAGCCAATTAGACAGTTTTTTAGGCGTTGTTGCTGGCGAGATGAGTACCAGTTTGTTGATTTTGGTATTGAGGCTGTTGTCGATCGATATTGCGGCCAGACTTTGCGAGCAGCCCTGACTGAACCCGATGTAATCGAGACTCTTTGCTCCTTTGAAGTTGAGGATGTAGTCTATGGAGTCGGGGATGTCGAAAAGGGCAAACTCGTCGATCGAGAAGTTCCAGTATTTTGGGTCGTCGTTTGTCAGATAAATGTGTTTGCTGGAATACTTGTTTCCTCTATTGTTGCCAAGAAACACATCGTATCCCAATGAGCACAATCTGAAGGGAAGGTTCTGGTCTGTTTCGCACATGAGGATCCATATCTCGCTGTTCATGAGCAGACCGTGCTGGAAATACACGATTTTTCCGTTGGGTTTGAACCCATTTGTCTCTGGATTCAGTCTGTGCAAGGCCAGAAGATATCCGTCTTGCGTGCGGACCAGATGATTTTCCACCTGGAAGCCGTGGATCGAGCAAATCTTCTGGAAACTGGGAGCTTTTCTGAGCCTTTCTATTTTGTACAAGAGCTTGTCGTCTTTGAGGTTTTCTGAGGCGAGATATTTGTTATACAGGGTGTTGTTAGACTTGTTTAGGTTGAAAATTAGTCTGACTACCCATGTGAAGAAAAGAATGAGCCATTCGGGCAGCAGAAATGTGATGGAGGAGAGGAGTTGCTCGAGGACAATAACACCAATCGAGAAGATCTCCTCAAATTTGAGCAGCAGTTTCTTGACTCTCGAGTCGGACTCGGTGTTATTGTTGTTCCGACTGTCCATATTTTTGCTGGGTTTGCTGGTTGGCCGTGTTCAGGTGGAGAAACTCACCCATTTTATTCAGAAGGGCTCCCCTTAACAAATGTTCTGTGGTTTTCTGTTGTTGCACAGCCTGTTTATTGGGTGGCTGGTAGATGACAGGTGTGACAGTTCGGCGCGTCGATCGACCCAGTTCTGTTTTTTTAATTGGTAGACGAGATTTCCGAATTGGGCAAGTCTATTGTTCTCACTTCTTTCCCTCAAAAATTATCTTTCTTTACAGGGAGCCGTTTCATTTGAGTCCCTTTGTTTGAATTGCCTTGTGTTTTCTTTTCCCTCCGTCTAGGACATTGACAATCGGATTGCCAAGGCTGAAACAGCATCAGAAATGGTTTTGGGAGGAATTCTTTCGAAACGGCCATCGTCCAGAAGGGTAAGTTTGAAGGGTACAAAAAGTTCTGTGAGGGAATGTGCTAACAGTGTTGTTTTGTGCAGTCAAGAGACTCTGGAGTGTACTATTACTCGTCTCCGAGCGCTGGAGGAGTGGCCACGGGGGGCCGAGTGGGCTCTGATGCGGGTGCAGCGTTCATGGCGGCCAATGTGGCGTTAGGAACCCAGTCCAGAAGCAACTCTATGACCAGCTTGTCTGGAGCAGCAGCTGCTGCTGCTCTTCAAAAACACTCGTCAACATCGAGTTTGCCCGGATCTACACGGACGTACCCCGAACGGACCATGTCTCTGAGCAACAGGAGCTTCAGAAGCCCGGCCAGTCCGCACGTGAGACGATCTAACTCGTTCCAACCGGGCCAGTTCAACCCTTATCTGAGACAACAGCAGTCCCAGGGCTCATACCGGACCAATTCGCTCACCTCGAACTCATACAGACCGTCAAACTCGCGGTCCAATTCGCTCACGTCCAACGCTTCCAGATACACCACGGGATTCACAACAACAACGACAACAACAACGAGAAAACTGCCCGCTTTTGCAAAAGACGAGGGCCAGACAAAAGTTGTGAGAACAACAAAAGAACAGGATGCAGAGGGTCGAACCAAGTCGATTGTTAAGACCACAGTCGAGACCAAGGACGGTTACGAAATCACGATAACAACAGTCATTAAGCCCTCGCTAGTGACAAACTACCAGGGTTCTATTCTAAGCGATAACGAAAACGATCTGGGTCCTGTTGTTGAAGGGTTCGATCAGGACTTTTATCACGAGCCTAAGACCATCAGTGCTCCAGTGTATTCTGGTCCAACGCCTGTTGATGGTGTTCATCCTGAGCTCGAACAAATCGAAGAGGAAGACCCTAACCAGACTTACACAGAAGAGGTTGTGAACCAATATTCTGTGAACAATGAAGTTGAAAGGCAGGAAACTGCCGTCAATGTGACTTCTGCATCGAGTTCAGAGGCCCACAAGCACACTTACAGACAATTGACCCAAGCAGCCGTTGACAGACCTTTGAATCAGCCAAAATCGAATTTGCGGTTGAATTCTCCAGTCAGATCTATCTTAAAGAACTCGCCAAACTCTCAAAATGGCTCTTTGAGCAAGAACAATCTTCCTGTTTCGCCACATAATTTGTCAAACGGTGTTGAGGAGTCGGACGACCAATCTGAGTACTCGGACGCCATCCAGGACATTGAAAGACCGGCTGTTGTTAAGCCACATTTTGATTCCGAGAAAGTCACCGAAGACATCCAGTCCAACTCTTCTTCCACAGTGCAAAACTCACCTCAAATCCCTCAACGGTCTGCGTTCAGACCACATGTCTCGCAGCAACATTCTCCTGCTCAGCAGAATGTTCAAGTATTTGCCCAGCCTCCTATTATGCAAAATACCCGAACAAGCTCTCTCACCTCAAACACTTCTTCTGTCAGAAAGCAAGTGAAAATCAGAGCCCCAGAGCCAGATGTGAATAGAGAATCTGCTGCCAGACCTAGTCACAAAAAGGCCACACCAGAAGAGCTTTATGAAAGAGCTTACCAGGTGGCCTTACAGAAAGTTTACGGCAACACTTTGCAACCCCCAATCGAATTCAACGGCAGCACAACGGAGATGGACGAGGATACCCAGAAGAATAGGAGACTGAATTCGGGAGACCTTGTTCATCCTGTGCAACAAACCATTGGCCAGAGAAGCCCTATAGTTTCGAAACCAGAAAGAACAGCCTCTTTCACTTCCAACACCTACCAAGATATGAACGAACCCGGTTATAGGTACGAGTCGAATGCTGCTGGTGTTGGATTCAAAACACATTCGTTGCGGGAGGAGGTTGATTCTAAGGAATTGAAAAAACAGCGTGCTGCAGTTGCCAAGGAGGAGAAACAGCGTCTCAAGCAACTGAGAAAAGAGCAAAAGAACGAACTCAACCGATTGAGCAAACAACGTGAGACTGCCAGGCACAATGTTGACACTCTGTCTGCTGTTGCGGATCACGAAACCGAGAACCAGGAGGTCTCTGGTGTTCCTGAGAGGGTCAACGGAGACATCAGTTCTCAATCGCAGGAACTGCCTAAGAAGAAAAAACGGCTGTTTTCGAGGTCTAAGAACACCAAACCAGCTCCTGAGGAGGGTTCCAAAAGCAGCTCGATCACTGTGACATTACCAGAGGCTTCTGTCCAGAATCCGGGACAGCAGGAGATAGGAGAGGGCGAGGGAAAAGAGCCACTCACGGAAAAGAGACAGGCAAAGTCCGACAAAAAGGACAAATTTGGAGTTGGATCTCGGTTCAAGAAGTTTTTCAACTTGTGAGGAGGCAGTCTGCCATTGCAGGGGGCCATGTCTCTTCTGGTTGTCTGGTGTTGTCC
The DNA here is from genome assembly GCA_030561785.1 of Ogataea ortonii. Classification (NCBI taxonomy): domain Eukaryota; kingdom Fungi; phylum Ascomycota; class Pichiomycetes; order Pichiales; family Pichiaceae; genus Ogataea; species Ogataea ortonii. Next base: position 104,649 of record JAKTYE010000004.1, read on the forward strand.
ACCTTGTCGTCTCCACACACCAGACCAGGCCAGCTAGCTCATGTCAGAGCTTACATAAGCACATTACGTAATGATTATGGACGCGTAAAAATTCATCTTCAAGTTGACTTTTGTTTCCTTTGTCTTGTTCCTTTGTTCTTTCCAACCTGCTGAAGGACGTTGGTCAGGGTTGTTGAGAAGCTACGACAGCGATGTCGGGACTTTCATTACTGCGTGCGAAGACGCTGATGCTTCATTGGCACGAAAACAACCTTCCTGTGTACTCTTTGGACTTCCAGCCGAATCGCCAGGGGGAACAGTCTCAACGTTTGGCCACTGGTGGTGGGGACAACAACGTTCGGATCTGGAAACTGGTTTACAATTCCGACCAGACGGAGACGGAGAGTGTTGAGTATCTGAGCACGTTGACCAGACACACACAGGCGGTGAATTGTGTGCGATTTAGTCCGTCTGGAGAGATGTTGGCTACGGCGTCTGACGACGGAACAATTGTGATCTGGGGACTTTCGGACCGGATCATTCGGGAGTTTGGGTCCGAGGATGAGAATATGAAGGAAAGCTGGTTTGTCAAGACCACTTGTCGGTCGTCCACGTCGTCGGAGATCTACGACATCAGCTGGTCGTCGGACTCGAAGTATATTTGCTGTGGATCGATGGACAACATTACGAGGATCTACAACGTGTCGAACGGCCTGATCATCAAGCAGATTGCCGAGCACAACCACTATGTGCAGGGAGTCACGTGGGACCCGAGAAACGAGTACATTTGTTCGCAATCTGCAGACCGGTCGGTTCATATCTACAAGATAGTGAGCGAAAAGGGCAATGAACTGGTTCTTTCTCCCACCACGTTTTACAAGATAGCCAGAGCCGAGTTGCCGACCGCAAAACTGGGCCCTTCGGCACATGCGCCCGGTTTCACAGCCACCACAGGAACTATATTGCCCACGTTTGGCAAACCAACAAGTCTCACCACCGAGAATCTTGCACACAAGAACAAGTCTGAGTCTGCCAGAACGCCGGTTCTCGAGTCCAACACCACGGCTTCTGTGTCATCGACAATGGACCCGCCTCTACAGACTCCCAGACACAAGAGAACGTACTCGAACTCGTCCACCTCGTCGTCGCACTCGCTTGCGATGTCGGCGACCAGGTGCTCTTCTCCATCACTGCCCCTGCCTGCAGTGATGCCCACGTCGTCCAACGTTGTGTACCGCAACTTCCAGCTCTACCATAACGAGACGTTACAGTCTTTTTTCCGCAGACTCAGTTTCTCGCCTGACGGAATGCTTCTTTTCACGTCCAGCGGAATATACAAGCCTCAGCAAACCGCAACAACTGGAGAACAGAGTCCAGAAACTGACGAACTCACAAATACAGTCTACATACATACGAGGTCCGGGCTTAACAAACCGCCTGTGGCGCATCTTCCGGGCTTCAAAAAACCAGCAATAGCCATCCGGTTCAGTCCTGTCATCTACAAATTGATCCCTGACACCCCGTCTGTGTTCAAACTGGACTATCGGATGGTGTTTGCTGTCGCCACTCAGGATTCGGTCCTACTTTACGATACCCAGCGATTGCAGGCTCTGGGGGTGGTGAGCAACATACATTATGCGGTTATCACCGACCTGAGCTGGTCGAGCAACGGGAGAACTCTTGTTGTCTCGTCGGCAGATGGATTTGTTTCCAGTGTTGTTGTGGACGATAATCTACTTGGAGAAGTCAAGACGTTTGATCTTCCTCAATTTCTCAAAGACAATCCCGTGAATCGGCCTGAGAAACAGTCATCATCCACGGCCACGCCGAAAAAACACAAACCAGCATCCGTGTCGGCCACAGCGACCTCGACAGCTCCATCAATAATCGAGATGTTGGGTACCGGATCTGTCTCGGCAACGCAGTCCAGTGCGAACTCGTCGCCTAGGGTGACTCCGTTGGTGTTGGCGTCGACGTCGTCGGCGTCGTCGGCAGCCACGTCCACGCCGATTCCGTCCTTCGCGAGAGGCCACGAGCAGAGCGAGGTGGAGGTGATTGACATAACCCAGGTTGATGGAGACCAGGAGGATGATGGCTTATCTACTGGCTTACGTAATCAGACTGAGCGGGATGTGGAGGTTGTTGATGTTGAAGGGGCTTTGAGGGCTGACAGCGGGGAGAAGGAGCAGGAGCCGGAGGCTGAGAAGGACAAGAAGACAGGAGATGAAGAGAAGTCTGTGGGGGTTTCTGATGAACTAAATAATTAAATAAACGGTAGTATCATAGAGGTAAGAAAAAGATGAGTGAAAAATTACAGATACTGTACCAGAAAGGTGATGAGATATTTATTGGTAGAGATATTTATGGGTGATTTGTTCTCCACAGAGGGGTGAGATGTCGGGATTTGACAGTTCGGTGTTGACGTTAGTGATTACGCTTGCGATTGCGTTTATTTTTCTGAGTCGGTTTGTGAGTTCCGAGACCCAAAGTCCTGTGAGAGAGGGAGGTGGAAGAAGGGGTGTTGTTACTGGACAGATGGTTGATTCTGTTCAACAGATTGCGCTTGGAGTGACACGGGATCAGATACGGTATGATTTGGAGCGGACAGGGAGTGTTGATGAGACTATTGATCGGTATTTGAGCCAGGGAACGCTTCCGTTTAGGCCCGGGACTGAGCCTGTGGCTGGAGAGGGTTCTGGGTTCTCTGTGTCGGTCAAGTCGGATCGAGTGCGTGGAAGAGGTGGTAAGGCAGACTCTGGGAGTGTTTTAGGTGTTTCTGGAGGCCAATTTGATGGGCTGAGTTACGAAGAAAAGAAAAAAGAGCTGATTTTGAAGGCTCGGAAGAGGCTGGAGGAAAAAGAAGGGGTTATTTTTCATTGAGAGGTATGTAGCAACAACGGCTGGTGTTAATGGAGTATCATGTTCGTTTGTCAAAGTACATTTTGAACTTTTTGTCTTCATTTTTCACTCTGTAGATGAAGTTCATAATAGTTTCGCTTTCTTTCACGTTGAGATGGTTATTGAAGTGCTCTTCGACAGCAATTCGGAGGTCTTCGACGCTTCGGTACTCGTACAGGTTCTTTCCACTGTTTTGTTCGTTTTTGATGTACGATTCGGACGACTCTCCGACTTCAGATTCCTCTAGTAGGTAGCCCTGGAACGTTTTGATGTCTGGGGTGATCATTTGGCTCGGGTTCAAATACAACTCGCGGTACTTTCTGAGTTGTTCTTCTGTCCAGGTGCTGAAATCGAGCGGATTCTTCTTGGGAAAGTCGTCTGGCCCGTTGGAGTGGATATATTTGGCCAGAAACTCTTTCTGCTGTTGGGCGAGCAGCTGGTTGCGTTGTTTTGTCGACGATCTCGACGTGGTGTTCACCGGAAGCATTTCCGGCTCCGACACGGGCTCACGGGCACGCGGCATGTTGACTGACAGGACTGGGACACGGGGCAGACACCTCTTTATCTCTGAGCAAAGAGCTATTAGAAAGCATAGAATGAAATACGCTATTTTGTCGACGAGAAAAAGAGGCTGTCGACGCACATATTTGTGTCGACGTGTTTCGTCGAGTAAATCCATCCATCCTCGATTCGGTCTTCTCAAATACACTTCTTCTACTCGTCCGTGGTTTGTTCTTCGCTGGATGCCGTATTCCAGATGACGAGAACAGTCCACGTGCTGGGAGCAGGCGGAATCGGGAGTCTCGTTGCTGCCGAGCTGACCAAACGGTACTCGGTCAAGTTCATTCTCCGAAACCAGGCCAAAATAGACTCGCTCAAAACGTCGGGTAACACATACACCATCACCAAACTCTTCCGGAACAACGAGATACAAAAGTGCACAATTGTCGGAGCCGAGACCGTGGACTCGGTCGTGAAACACAATCCGCTGACGCCCATCGAGTTTCTCATCGTGAGTGTCAAGACCTTCGACACAGTCCAGGCCCTCAGTCCATTGGTCTCGAAAATCGACGCGTCGACGCGGATCATGCTCATCCAGAACGGAATGGGCGTTGTCGACGAACTGTACAACAAGCTGTGGCCAAACTCGGCGTCCAGACCGGTCATATACCAAGGAATCATCACCCACGGGGTGTTCCAGGACGCCTCCGAAGCCAACACCTTCAACTACAACCATGCCGGAGAAGGAGACCTGAAGGTGAGTCAGGTGACTGACGGTCGCGTGACAGACTTTTCGGACGACGTTCTGGATGCCCTTGTTTCGTCTCCCCTCCACGTCCGGGTCTACGAGTACCGCGATCTTCTTGTGCACCAGGTCGCCAAGTTGATGGTGAACCTGTGTATGAACTCTGTGAGTTCGATTTTGGACTGTGTGAACTACGAGATGGAGGACATTAGCGAGATCAGAGACCTTTTTGGGGCTGTGGTGAACGAGAGCATGGATGTTTTGGACGAAGCTCTGCCCAGTTTGAAGCAGTCAGTGTTGTATGAAGAAATGCTGGACCGTTCTCGGTTGGTGGATTTTGTTATTGACAGGGGAATCAAGATGAACGGACAGAATTCCACCAGCATGCGACAGGATGTTAGGTTTCTGAGAGAGACAGAAATAGATTACATCAATGGTTACATTGTGAGATTGGCTGAGGAATTGGGCAGTAGGTCTGCCTCTGTGAATCGCAGTTTGCAACTACTGGTGAAGACCAAACTGGCAGTGAACCGTGGACGTTCTAGAAGAAACGTTGAATATTAGAAAGAAAGCTATAGATCGTATAGACCTCAGACTTTGTAATCGGACACATCGAAGTGGTTGAGTTTCTCTCCTCTGGAGGCAACTGCCTCGATGATTGCGTTGTCGTCTTCTCCGGTAAAGAGATCCTCTTTGTCGAGGTTACTCTTTGGCCCTTTGTAGATTTTATGAGCGTAGAGGATGTACCAGAGAATGGAGAGGAACATGGATCCCCAGTAAACCACCACAGTCCAGTTCATCAGATCTGGAGTGTTGTCTGCTCCTTTGTACTGAGGAAAGTTGAGAATTGGGATCATCAGAATAACAAACGACACTGCCACTATACCAGAAACGTCTGAGAACTTGCCGAGGTTCCAGGGGCCCTTTTTGAAAGTCTTTCTAGAGTAGGTGATTCTGAGAAGAGTAGGAACAGTGAAGGAGATGAAGGATCCGATTGCCCCGACCGAAAAGATGGCATCGATCGGGGTTTCTCCGCCAAACAGCAGCAACAGAAGAAGTTCTCCAATGAACCAGTTGGCCCACACTGCGTTGACTGGAGTCTTCGTGTGCTTGTTGACGGAAGCCCAGTAACTCGAGAGCGGGAAACACCCGTCTCTGGAGTACGAGAACAGCACTCTGGAGGCTGCAATCATACAGGAAAAGGCCATTGCAAAGGCCAGAATGATGGCAAACGAAGTCAGGGCGTAGACACGTTCCTTGGTTAGGATCTGGTTGAGAAAGGACACATAAGGCTGTCCCAGATCGTCGTTGATGGCATCGTCTACAGAAACGATAGTGTAGGCCATTCCGAGCTGGAATACAAAGCCCAGAACGCCTCCGACGGTTGCTGTGAGCACTATTGCGCGCGGCGTAGCAATCTGGGCGTTGGAGCACTCTTCAGCAAGATGGAAAGGCGAGTCAAAGCCAGACATGGTCCAGATGACCGCCATAAAGGACATGAGAATGGCCATTCCGTCGGGCCATTCGGTGAAATTGGTGGTCGACCAGGCAATCTCGTTGGAGTTGAACCTTGGAAGACCCTGTTCCTGTCTGGTGTTTCCGCCCATGAACACGCAGAACGATATGAACAGGAAAATCAGGTTCAGAGCCGTGCAACCAGAGTTGATCCACGCGATCCACTTGGTGGGAGCAGAGGCAATCACCGCGCAGAAAAAATTCACCCCCGTGGTGAGCAGGAAAGTTTGCCAGTTGGTCGCGGAGAAGTCGGGGTCGGCGACCGATTTCAGCCCGAGAATCAGGGACGCGCACGCGTACGCCACGGAGGGAGCCCCCGTCACCTGGACAAAATAGTTGGACCAGCCCACACACCACGACAGAAACGCCTTGTATTTAGGAGGAGCCAGCAAAGCTGTGGCGTAGTAGAGTCCTCCCGATGTGGGAAATGCAGACGAGATCTCTGCCATCGAAAAAGCAACCGCAAGAACACCAACCATTCCTATCAGATATCCCCAGGTGATTCCTGCATTTCCAGCGTACGCCATAGAATACCACAGCGTAGAAGCCACCGAGGGAAGCAATCCCAGAACAGAAAACGAAACTCCGAAAGTGGTGAGTAGAGAAAATTCTCTTTTGAACTCCTGCTTGTATCCAAGAGCAAGAATAACAGCTTCATCTTGGTCAACGTCGTGGTCAACTAGGATCTTCTGGTCTCGATTCGAAAGAACAGAGGTGATGTTCATTTGCTCAACAGACAAAATGGTCCCTGCGGACCGTACCGCATCGACACCCGACATGGTTCTGCTGCCCAAATTCACACTCAGAAACTTGTCCAGTCCAAATCTTCTCCATATATATCCGAAATCATCCCCACCTCTCTCCTGTCCAGTGCTGTCGTTATCTTATCTGCTGCAAATGCAGCCCGAAAATCTTTTCTTATCAGCACAAAAGCAGCGTGCGCAAACGGAAGGTGCTGCCGTCTGCCGCGGCACTGCTCCCGCTAAAGTTGCGGCCAAAAATGGAACTCTCCTCAAACCAAAGAACACCCGTGCACGCCGGACCTTTCAGCCACAGTCAGTCTGGCCAAAATTCTGCAGCTGTCAAATCACCGTTCACCAATTACTACCTACTGTTCCCGCCTCTTTCACTGCAACGAGTACCTGTTTTCCCCAAAAACGCACAGGATGCTCAGAAGAACACTCCGTGTCGTTGCCAGACGACCTGCAGCAAACATATTTCCCACCAGACGTCTACTGGGTCTGGTCTCTCTTTCTGCACACAAACCTCAACACCTGAAAAAGACCATTTTCTCTCCAGTGTCGTTCACTGCCCAAAGATTCAATTCCATCGTGGCCTCCACAGACGGCTCAGACGTCCCTGACAGTCTCAAAAACCTCACCATCGAGCAATACCACGATGCCGCAGACGAAACCCTAGAGACCGTATACACCAATCTGGACAGTTTCTTCGAGGACCGCAATCTGCCGGACGCCGACGTCGAAGAGAGCGTAAGTATCTATTTCATTTTCTGTCCTCAGTTCGTACTAACATCCGCAGTCGGGAATTCTTTCCATCAAGACCTCCAGTGGCTCCTACGTGCTAAACAAACAGCCTCCTAACAAACAGCTGTGGCTGAGCTCGCCGATCTCTGGTCCAAACAGATTCGATCTGCTCGACGGGATCTGGACTTCCCTCAGAGACAACAGACGACTCAAAGATCTGCTCCATGAGGAGATGAACCAGATTTACGGAGATTTCGAGTTCTCTGAAGACTTCTAATCATGAACCTTCACTGGCTTGTACAATTGGACTAATGTGGCTAAGCAAACAGAAACATCAAATCAAAGATCATTTGTTCGTCCATCTCTCTCATATTTTTATCCTGATCTCCCTCCATTTGCTTCTCCTCGCTCTGTATATAGCAAATCCACAAGGAAGTGTCCATGATAGCTTCATCCATGGCCCTCTCTCTGTCCTCCTTCTTCCTGGCCCCTGCTCTTTTGGATTACATCAGCAACTTTCCACGACCGTAAAATTTTTTTTTTCACATTTAATTTATTGCCAGGCCCTTTTTGGTGGGAAAGATCAGACAAACTGGACAACAAGATACCAACCAGGGCTGTTCTCAGAGTGTCTCACTGCACACGGAATCGCATTGCATTGTTATTAGACCATGTCCACTGTTTCTGCGTCCAAGGCTAAAAGAGAAGCCAAAAAGGCAGCAAAAGCTGCTGAAGGAAAGCTCAACACAAAGAGAATGACAAAGAAAGAGAAGGAAAAGCTCACTCAGGGAGACGAGGTGGAGTCTGCTACCGAAGAGATCAACAAATTGAAACTTCAGCAGGACAAAGACGGTCTTTCAGACCGTGTGACCACCGGTGTCCTAGATTCTTTGAAGATTTCTAGAGATATCAAGATGTCCTCTGTTTCGCTTCTTTTCCATGGTAAGGTTCTTTTACAGGATTCGACATTGGAATTGAACTATGGAAGAAGATATGGACTGTTGGGAGAAAACGGATGTGGAAAATCCACCTTCTTGAGAGCCCTTGCTGCCAGAGAATATCCTGTTCCCGAACACATTGACATATATTTGCTGAACGAGCCTGCGGAGGCTTCTGAGTATTCGGCATTGGAATACGTTGTCAAGGAGGCTGAGGCAGAACTGGCCAGATTGGAGAAAGAGGTGGAGGATATAATTGTTGAGGAAGGACCAGAATCACAGCTTTTGGACCCTCTTTATGAGAGAATCGACGATATGGACCCTTCCACTTTTGAATCTAGAGCGGCTGTGATCCTCACGGGTCTTGGTTTCAACCCAATCACCATCAAAAAGAAGACCAAAGACATGTCGGGAGGTTGGAAGATGAGAGTTGCTCTGGCCAAGGCTCTTTTTGTGAAGCCTACTCTGCTGTTGTTGGATGATCCAACTGCCCATTTGGATCTTGAGGCCTGTGTCTGGCTGGAAGAGTACCTGAAACAGTTTGATCGTAGTTTGATTTTGGTCTCGCATTCGGAGGATTTCCTGAACGGAGTTTGTACCAACATGATCGACATGAGGATGAAGAAAATCACCATGTACGGTGGTAACTACGATGCCTATGTCAAAACAAGATCAGAGTTGGAGACCAATCAGATGAAACAGTATCAGAAACAACAAGAGGAAATCGTTCACATCAAGAAATTCATTGCATCTGCTGGTACCTATGCAAATTTAGTGAAACAGGCTAAATCCAGACAGAAGATCTTAGACAAGATGGAAGCTGATGGTTTGATAGAGCCTGTTGTTCCAGACAAAGTCTTTTCCTTTACATTCCCACAGGTTGAGAGGCTTCCTCCTCCTGTGTTGTCTTTTGATGACATTTCGTTCTCTTATGACGGCAATCCAGAACACAACTTGTATGAAAAATTGTCCTTTGGTATCGATATGGACTCGAGAGTTGCCCTTGTGGGGCCTAACGGTGTGGGTAAATCGACCTTATTGAAAATGATGACAGGAGAGTTGCAGCCACAGCAAGGAAGAGTGTCTAAACATACACATATCAAGATTGGTGTCTATTCTCAGCATTCTGCTGACCAATTGGACTTGACAAAATCCCCATTGGAGTTTGTTAGAGATAAATTTTCACACATTTCTCAGGACTTTCAGTACTGGAGAGGACAGTTGGGTCGGTTTGGTCTGACTGGTGAAGGACAAACGTCTCAGATGGCCACACTTTCCGAGGGACAGAGATCCAGAGTGGTGTTTGCTCTGTTGGCCCTTGAATCGCCAAATATCTTGTTGTTGGACGAGCCTACGAACGGTCTGGACATTCCAACCATTGACTCGTTGGCCAATGCCATCAACTCTTTCAACGGAGGTGTTTGTGTTGTTTCTCACGACTTCAGATTACTGGACAAGATTGCCAAGGATATTTTTGTTGTTGAGAATAAAACAGCCACCAGATGGGATGGTAGTATTCTGCAGTATAAGGCCAAGCTGGCTAAGAACATTGTTTTGTGAGTCTACATCATCATATTTCTTGCACTTGTGTTTTATGTACTTGCTTTCTGTGTCTAATAAATATTTAATTGTCTACTCTATTAGCTTTCTACCTTGACCAGAACAGGCTGATTCACGTCTCGAGGTAGATTTATTCCGTTGTTCAAGTCTCTGAGGTCGGCAGCAAACAGCACAGAATGTGCCCAGCCGGCATAGTCTCCCCACAGCGTCTTGAAGCTGTTCTGTATCTGCGAATAGACGTCTTTGTTGAGGACTTTTCCGGTGCGTAATTTGTAATCCTTGGTGGCTATCTTGAACACATGTGTGTCCACAGGGACAACGTCATGTTTGTCCAGGGACATCAGAGAAACGCAATCAGCAACCTTAGGCCCAACTCCCTTGAAATTCAACAGGTAATTGTGACAAACAGAGTGAGATTCTGTCCGCATCGAGTAAAGTTTGGCAAATTCCTGTTGGTCGGTCAACATGGCCGCTGTTTGCTGGATATATTTGGCTCTGTAGCCAAATCCAGCCACTCTCAGCTGCTGATCGACTTTCGGGTCGCTCAGTTTGTCTGGAGAAGGAAAACTGTAGTGTTTTAACCCCTGGAATTCTCCAATAAGCTTGCCGTAGTTAGTACATAGGGTTTCGCACATTTTGGAGATCCGTTTCACGTTGTTGTTGGTCGAACAGATGAAGGAAACCAGATTTTCCCAGGGATCCTGTCTGAGCATCCTGATTCCTCCGAAATTTGCTGAGCCTTTGAAAAATAACTTGTCTTTTGCTGCCCATTCAACATATAACTCTTCGAGTTTGATAGGCAGATTAAAGTAGTCGTGGACAACAGCCTGGGTATCTTTCAGCATGGGTATGGACGAGTAGTGGAGAAACTCTTCGTCCTGACGAAGTACCAGAATCCGGTTCTGGATTGTACAGGACCACACGTCGTCCACAAGTTTCCATCTGAACGCCTGGCCACATCTGAGAACCTTGGAGATGGACAGTTCCTACTGATGTTAGTGAAAAATTCGGGTTCCAACCGTAATATTCAAACGTACTTTTGGATTCAGTTTGATCGACTTCCACACGAGTTCTTTGGTCATTTTGGAGTTGTTCACGATCTTCTAAAGAATATTAAACCAGACTTCTGTGGAGATCAACGATGTTGTACCACGCGTAACTTATTTTTTGCACGGTCACCCCCTGCACGCTATTTGTCTCGAAGGGGGACAAAATCAATTTTGCCGGGGAAAACAGTTCTTCTCATGAAAAGACGCTTCAAACTTGCAAAATGGTGCTCCACAACGACAAGTGGAAGTACAAGGCGAAGATAAAACATCTAAAGAAACATAATGGAGGAAAATCGGGGGAAAATGAACAAAAAAAAGACTTGAACGTCGCAAATGGCGAAGAAAGCAACAAGGAAGATCAACAACAGGAGGCTCCTCTGTCCAATTCGTCAGACTCTGAACAAGAAACAACGTTTGATGATTTCGCTGACGCAAATGAATGGCGTTTCGATGAACTTAAAATCCAGGAGGGACCCAAAGATGAAGAACAACTGGCCCTGGAGAGACAGATCAGACAAGAGGAGGAGGACCTCAAACAACACCAAAACTCATTGGTACTTGAAAAGTTGAAAGTTACAGAAACAGACTGGGAAGAACCAACAGTCAAGACCCAGTCAGCGAAAAAAACAACGTCAGAAGACCTGCTGAAGTGGTCTCTTTCCGAGCCAGCAAAGACTCGTGCACAGAAAAGCGAGTCCAGAACACTCACAGAAGAGGAGAGAGAACAATACTACAGATTACAAGAGAAGATCGACCACCAGAAGATGGTGAGTAATATGAAACAGAAGTTCTCGGACTCTTCCAAAAATAAAGGCAGGGTTTTAGAGCTTAATAGCAAGCACGGAGACGACAACTACAAGCCCCTTTTCGAGAAAAATCTCCTATCTAACATAAAAAGAGGGCCAGAGGTCCAAGGATCTTTTGACGAGTCTCTTTCAGAACTCATTGGGGAGTCTCTAAGGGAACCAACAAGACCTGTTGTTGAAAAATTCGATATTGACTCGTTGACCGTGGACACATCGAAATTGAGAATACGCACAGACGAACAGAAACCTCACACCAAACAGTTTGAAGCTGGTCTTTCCCAAGAAAACGAAGACTTCCTGGACGACCTACTGTCATAGACATACAATGTCCGGTTGACTCTGAGTCTATCATTTGTGGTGTACGGATGTTAATTTTTACGCGTTGTTGATCTTTGGATTTTACATTTGAAGAGGGAACAGGCCTTTGTTTTAATTAAGAGGCATATGAGCCGTATCTTCTTGGTAAGCGATCTGCCAACAGGGATAATCCGGGAAAGCAAGTGACAATGAAACAATTGACAAGTGAGTACAGTGTTTTTCATCTGTTTTTCGGGTTACTGACTAAGACAAACTTCAGAGGGCTGTCAGGATCGTAGGACACAAAAAGAAGACGTTTTGAACTATGTACGAGCGGCCATTGATGATCGAGATATGATTATAGAACAATTGGAGCAGGACAGACGACGGTATAGATCGCAAAAGGAGCATTTGAGTCAAAAAAATGAAGATTTGGCACAGGAATTGAGAACTCTGAGGGCTGAGAATTCCCAATTACAATGCGAGATCGGGTCTTTGAAACGGGAAAATCAGCAATTAAGGAATAAACTAGAGGTCCAAGTGACTCCAATGAAACTTCCTGGTGTCGGGGCATTTCTTTTGTCGGGATCGGAGACCGAAGACTCTCCCCAAAGCAGTGGAAAGAAGAATAGTCAATTGCAGAGGACAGCCAAGTCTCAATTCGACTCTTTGAATTCTTCTCCAACGAAGATTAATTTTCAGGCTGACCGCATCGATGAATCTACTATTGATTCTGCTGATCTGGAAGATGGTTCGCTACTAATTTTGACCCAGCAGAGGTCTCAACAACCCCGTGACAAGATTGAGAGTCTCAGCAAAGAGAATCTCGAACAAAATGAAGAGATACAGCAATCCAAAAAAGATGAGAATTTGATCGATTTCTCGGTGCATCCGATCCGAAAAGGAAACTGGTGGCCGGAGGATTTCAAACCGAACCCTGAAACCAATTTTGGTGAGAAAAACCCGTTTAAAATGCGGAAAATCAGTCTTCAATATGCCCATCCTGTTGCCCAAAAGCAATTCAAATATCAGCAAAAGCATCTTGTGGATGAAGCCATGAAAGACTTCAATCGACTTGCAGGCGCCGTCACTGAACCGACTGTTCCAGGTACTAAGCTTGTGTGGTCTACACCAACGGCAACCTCCACTAATATATCAAAAGCTCAGATGCTCCCAACCCCAGCAAAAACACCAGAACAAGCTCTGGAGAACCCGTACATTGACCCTGTTTTCAAGTTCGAGATCAATAAATCGAATTACCAAGCTATGGGCCATAGTTTGACCAGCAATAAAATCAAGCTATGGCTAGATTTACAGGACTCCCCGCCGGGACATGAAAGGTCGGAATTCCCAACTTCATCGCAGCTCGCTCAGGATAAGGAAAAGGGAGAAAGGCGGTCCCGATTGACCGCTTTACAGCGATTATTCCAGGCTGTATTTATGGTTCAAGAGGAAGAAAGAAGCCATCGGAAGAGAAGACCAAGCAGCAACGATGACTTGGTGTACGAACAGGTTGGAAAGTTTGTGTTCAAAAACGAGGATTGGAATAAACTGGTTAGGAATGACAGGTTCAAAATCGATGAGAGCATATTTTACGATTCGGAAAGTGTCTGAAGAATGCTACATTTAGTATGAAAGGAGTGAGTAGATACAATCATGATAAATTTGTTGTACAAAGAGTACAAGGTCTAAACACATTGAGGTGCAATCACTGTTTCTTGCTCTTCAAATCAATATAACTATAATAGTTAAAATTGTTCAAGGCCGGGTTCAATTCCAATGAGTTGCTGACAAACATCTTGGCTCCTTCGGCCAGACTGTACTGGACGCTCTCATCGTCAGAGGTGGTCAAAGTTGGAGTCAAAGAGGTGAGACCGTTTCCGTGCCCATCATTAACAACTTTCTTGGTAGGGTCTGGATAGAATCTTTTCAGAGGAATCCAATTTTGGAACAGTTCATATGAGGCCAAGGTGAAACCAAATTGCGGAGACGATCTGCATATTCTGGCAATACCACCTTTGAACAGAGCAGTTGGACCTTCTTCTTTCAATATTCTGGAGAAAGCGTCGGCAATGTTCTTGTATGCTTTTTCGCCTGGTCTTGATTCCACCTGCAATCTTGTTTTGATCACATCACATGGAGTTGTCAAATATGCTGCAGGCATTCCGGCAAGAGCACCACTTATCAACAGCTCCCAGGATTCCAAGGTGCTTCTCTTGGATGAGCTGGAAGGATCAAAGCCAAAGAAATATTTTTTGATGTTGGCATAAGCAGGGAAGTAGATGGCACTGAAAGGAACGTCTCTCAGCAGACAAGCAGAGGCTCCTTTATACAAACCTTTGAAACCTAGTTCTCTGACAATGTCGACAGCAGACTTTTCGACAGTTGGAAGTCCCTGTTTGGCTAGCTGTCTCATTGTCTCACCCTGCACTTGCAATCTGATTTTTGTGATCTCCAATGGATTAGTGAACACCACTTGACAAGCACCGGCCGATGAACCGGCGAGTATCTCCCATCCCATAGTAAGTTCACCATTTTTGCAATATCCAGCACCGATTCCTCTGACAAGGTCGTTCACAGTCAGCTTTATAGCCTTTTCCGGTGCCACACCCACCAGCTGTGGAAGTAAACCGGAATAGAATCCAATTAAACCTTCGTGTTTGAACACTTTGCGGAAACAATCGCCATAAGAGGAGTACAGAGCATTACCCTTTTGGTTCTGCATTCTGGTTTTGACCAGATCGATCGGATAAACGACAGTGGCTCCAATGGCACCTGCAACAGACCCCAACAAAAACGAATATGCCGAATTGAAGATCGGATAGAGGCTGAAAGGAATTGCATCTGATGACTCGGGGCTTTTGATGAGGTCGTCTGTGAGTATGGCGAGCATGTCTCCTGAAGAGATGGCTGAGAGCGCTTTTTTCTGCTCCAATAACTGAGAATTCCACTGGAAAAATAGATTCACCTCATCTGTGGTTATGCTGTTACTTGTCTTTGCGTTTGCAAATTGCAAAAAGTCCTCTCTGGTGATGTGTTTGTCCTTGCCGTTGAAAATTCCTGTCGAAATCTGCTCGTAGATGAGAAAGTTCAAAGTGGGTAGGTCTCTTGTGAGCTTAAGCAGGCTAGCGGACTGGTCATACGACAGATGCGGACCGAAAGCGGTCTTGGACAGTGATTCCAGTTGCGAAAGGATGTTCTTTGGTAACCTATAATGGTATATTTCGTTGACGATCTTCTTGAAGTCTGCCGATGAGATGGTGGAGTCGGACGACTTGAGCTGGCTGAACTTGTCGTCCAATTTGAGCAGAGGCAATGTGTCGAGCAGTTTGCTGAAGTCAGCAGAGCTGATAGTGTCGATTTTATTGGCCTCGAGGAAAGATTTGACAGGAGCAATGTCGGAACTTGTCTTGATTGTCTGATTCAAATTCTCGAGGATTTCGAGAAATCTTTCAGCCTTGATGGTGGTATCTGGAGAAGGCTCGTAGAAGTCTTTTTCGAACAGCTTGAACAGCTTGAACAGAAGCTTGTTGGACTCGACAGAGCTGTCCTGGATTGTGAGCAGCTCTTTGGAGAATTTGGCAAAATCATCTTCGGTGAGATAGCCTCTTTTTTCGTGGTCTGCAATGAGATAGAGCAGGCCAAAAGAGTCTATTGGGAGAAATGAGGTGACTCTGGAGAGATACTGTTTTTCCTCTGAGCTGATCACCTTGACAAAATCCTCGAACTTGAGCACTTTGGTGTCGGTTGCAACGTCCTGGTACTGTTTGGAGTACTTTTTGAAAATTTTGGACAGAGACGACTCGATCGAAGACTGCGACATCACCTTGTGTATTGGGGCTGGAGGGGGTCTGATTGATTCTTTGGAACTCGATGATGCCAGTGCTATTAAACCAGAGTCTGTTGAAGAAGAAGATGAGGGGGCAGTGGCCGTTATCATTCTGTGACTGATTGACGACTCAACGTTGACGATTCTCTTGGATGAGCCGCACACTGAGTCCAAGAGGTGATTCCGTGAAACTTTTCCGTCTCTATTGTTCGCGGGCTATTGTTTAGTGGCCTGTTGATTGTTTTCGAAATGGACAAGCCAGGTCGGGAATCAAGATGGTTCAGAGGGCGAGAAAGAGGAAATGGAAGCGGGAATAGACTGCTGTCGGGGCGCGGGGACACCAATACACCGTGTCTGGAGCTTTGCGAGGTTTTGTGATTGGAACTCGAGCAAGACCGGAATCCGGGACCGATCACAACAGAGACACAACAGTACAAACAAACAAGATACAAACAGTCTCAGTGGCACAAGTTGTCCAACAAACAACAGCGACCCTCACACTTTATATTTGGAGTGGGATAAAAAGAAAAATGATTTCCAAATACAGACTTTTTAGGGGCCGGATAGAAAGGTGGGGTAGAAGAAACGGTTAGACCTTTGGAACGAGATCAGGTTGGTTGGACTGACAATTGCAAAGAGTATGATTCGGTTTTTGTCTGGAACCAGATTATGACCGGGAGGGGACTGGGTGTCCGGACGGTAGCCTGTTTGAATGCTTTGGGGCATCTGACAAGCTCCATCCCGACTTATGAGCTGTCGTTTAACAGTACCAAATTCTACAACTGCCGCTACGGGGGCTCGAACCGTTTGCGAGTAACCGCCTATGAGATGCATTTTCGCAAGAGTCCCGTCTGTCCACCCGCGAGATGCCGGTTTTTTACGAAAATTTAGGCCCCGCGGAAAAAAAGCTCACTCGCCCCTGCCAGGGACGGCCGCCACGCCTGGCCGCCCCCACACTTGTCTCACACGAGTTCCTGTTGAATCATCTTGGCGGGGTAGCACATCATGCCGGCTTCGGCAACCTCTGGAACCACACATCCCTACACCAACTACAAACACAGCTCCAATCGGTAGTAACATACATTCTAAGAACCAACCTATATATTGGACAAAAATCACGTTCTTCACATCACGTTGTATGAGTCACGTGGAAAACACTCAGTGTCTATTTTTTGGTGGCTTCACCGCCGCTTTTGGCACCAGAGATGGCTCCAGAAACATACTCAACAGCGTCGGCTAGCTTCTCCTTACCGGCTTCCAGATATTCGTGGGCCTGTTCCTGCAGAGAGCTCGAGTTTTGTCCAGCCTCGGCCTTGGCCTTGTCTGAGCCCGACTGGGCCTTGTCGGCCAGGGTTTGAACATACGACTTCTGGTCCTCTGGTTGGGCCGACGAAGCCACCTTGTCGACCTTGTCGGTGACAGTCTCCTTGGCCTTCTCGTAGGTGGACTTTTCGGAGTCTGGCTTGACAGCCTCAGAGAACTTATCAGAGAAATCTTTTCTTCCTAAATCAGACATTTTGTAACTATTAGATGATGACACAAATTCTACATTGCCAGGAATGGGATTTTCGTGGTTATTTATACCTCGTAAATCAGACACACACATCTACAACGTCATTTCTGCTTGGCCACCGTTCCAGAGCATTCTACAACAAATAGCAACAGTAGCAATCAAACAGCCATCCCTTATATGCTGTGCAACCAATTTCACCTACTTTTCTGAGTCGCGCACGCAAAAGAGCTCAACCGCAACCATGCTTTGGCTACCACTCTGTACGTCATTCTGACATAGGTATGCGCAATCACGTGAAACAGGTGCGCAGTTGCTCTCGTTTGGCAAACTCCCGGCTACAGCTGTGGACAGCTCCGCCAACCGCAGCACGTCAATTCACTCACACAGAGCAATCTGCCCGCACAAACACCGTCCTGGTGCTGAGCTCAGCAATGACGTAATCGGGCTTTATGCGAGGTGGTTGCAAGCCATTTTGCTGGAAGCTGGGCGATTATTGCTACTATTGGAGGGTGAAACGGATGAAACGGGTGAAACGTAATCTATACAGCAATTTGAGTGTCTTTACACAACAGGAGCTGAGGAGAGGCGTTCTGGAAAACCTGGAACTCCTCAGTCACCACTATTCGTCCTCCTCTTCGTCGGAGGATGGAGCTTCTAGCCAGTTCTTGGACCTCTCGATGGCTCTTTCCCATAGTCTCCAGAACTTGTGTCTTTTCTTATCGCTCATGGCTGCCACGTATTTGTTCTGGGCCTTTCTTTCGCTGGAGGAAACCATCTCGGCAGCCTCCGAGAGCGAAGTCCACAGTCCGATATTCTTGCAAAGACCGGCTGCCATGGCCGATCCCAGAGCCGTACACTCTGCATTTTCGGATCTGAGCACCGTGACGCAGGGCCCGAGGATATCTGCCTGGATCTGCATGACTGTAGCCGATTTCGACATTCCTCCGTCCACATGTAGTGTGTTCAAGGGGCTATCTTTGTCCACCAGATCTCTGTTTTTCAGGAACGCTGGTGAGGATCCTGCGTCCGAGATCATCGCCTTGAGAATGGCTCTGACCTCGAAACAGACACCTTCGATGGCTGCTCTTGCAATATGGGACGCTGTCGAGTACTGGGTAAGTCCGAAGATCGAGCCTCTTGTGTTTGAGTCCCAATATGGCGCAAAAAGACCCGAGAAAGCAGGAACAAAAACGACTCCCGCACTGTTGGGCACCTGAGCAGCCAAAGGTCCGATGTCAGAAGCCTTGCTGATCATTTTGAGGTTATCTCTGAGCCATTGAACACAGGAACCGGCCACGGCAATCGAACCTTCCAGACAAAATTGCGGTTCACAGGCTTCTTCTCCGTCAATCTCCGGATTCAGATCCGGAAACCAGTAGCCAACAGTGGTAACAGCTCCATGTTTGGATATCATCTTTTTAGTTCCGGTATTGTACAGCAAAAAGGCACCGGTACCGTAGGTACATTTGGCATCACCCTGTTTGACGGCCAATTGGCCAACAAGCGAAGCTGACTGGTCTCCAAGACATCCCGTGATAGGAATATCGTTCAATGTTCGACTCAGACACTCGGTAGCTTCTTCAGAAAGATACTTCCTTTTATATCCCAACATGCGTAGGTCGGGAACCAAAAAAGAACCGAAATTGTACGAGCTCGGAAGGATTTTCGGAAGGTTGATTTTAGCCGGGTCGACGTTCCAGAACTCGATCAGGTCGTCGTCGTAATCTCTGGTCTCGAGATTCATAAAGAAGGTTCTGGAAGCATTGGTTATATCTGTGACAAACGACTTCTCCTTGGTTATGTTATGGATCAGCCATGTGTCGACTGTGCCGAACATGAGGTCTTTTTCGCCGTTGTCGTAGCTGTTTCTGATCAACGGAACGTTCTGGTATAGCCAGGTCCACTTGAGAGCGGAAAAATATGTCGATATCGGACACCCCGACTTCTGTTGCAGCTGCTGGAGTATATCCGGAGGAGTGCTTCTGAGCAGCTGGTTCATCAGTCCCAGAGTCCGTGTGTCGTTCCAGACAATACCGTTGTACAACGGCATTCCCGTGGACTTGGACCAAATTATAGTGGTCTCTCTCATATTGGCTATTCCGATGGTCACCACTTTGTAGATCGTGGGAGTTGATCCGTCCAGAGGTTCTTCCGAGTTGATTATCTCGAGATTCGTCATGCACGCTCCGAGACACTGAACCACGTTGGCCAGAATGTGACATGGGTCACACTCGACCCATCCTGGCTGTGGAAACGAAAGAGTAGGTCTTTTTATGTCCTCTTCGAGCTCGATAGTGAGGTCGTTGGCCAGATCAATTGCAATACCCTCATTGGTGAAGATGGTCGGCGAGTTCCGTTTCGAGCCCTCTTGTGCTGAGGTCGAGTATTCGATCTGGTGTTTGGTTATTTCGGCCCCGTTCTTGTCGAAAAGAATGGCTCTGGTAGAGGTTGTTCCGATATCTATTGTGCATACCAGAGGAACCGGTTCTGTGTCTGCGGACATTTTGAAGAGTAAGACAGATAGTAAGAAAACAAACAGTAGGGAGACAGACAGTGAGGAACAAATACCCAAAAACAACACCCAGTCTCCGGACAAATTCCACTTTACAGCGACAGTCACAACCTCCAAAATCTCAGCAATGATACTTGAGTTTTTTTTTAAGTCCGCCACGTCCAAACCCCACAAATGAGGATCTGCACAGTAGACAAAAATGTTTTTCGGAGATAATCCGGGGGAGCCACCCGGGCTCGAGAGAGAACTGGGTCGGTAGACGGTCTTGTGGACGACCAAGGACTCATTTACTCCTTAGAAGTTTGGCACTCTCGACAAATTTCGGGTCGTTGGCCTGTAGATCGAAAATCGGTCTGTCTCCAGTCCAGTTCAAACGGTCGAAAATCTCCTCCATCATGAGTTTTTCAAAGTTGCTCTCGAATGGTTCTCGCACGTCGAAATGAGCCCCAGTACCAGACCCAACGTTGTTCAGCTGTTGGATCTCCTGCACAGAAAGAAATCCAGTGGCAGAAATGCCGCGTGCTGGCCCGCCAGAGCCTGCATTAACCGCATTAACCGCCCTGAAATGCTTCTGATACAGCTGTTTAGCAACCAACGGCCATTGCTCAAAAAACCCCACATATCTGAGCCTCTTGAGCAGATACCCCCAGTTTTCCTGGTCCTCGAACTCCGGAAATCGCACTTTCAGAAAGTTGGTCATAGCTATAGCATTGTAGAGCTGGTTGTTGCTCATAAAATGCCACAAAAAGCCTCTAATAACACGGAAACTAGGAGATCTCCGTCCGTTCGACTGCATGTTTCGAACGCTCAAATCCCACGCCTCGTCCATCCTTCTCTGTGACAACAGATACTCCGCCAGCCGACCAGTAATTAAGAACCCAGACGTTCCAGCACGGTGCTTGTTCAGATATCCCACGACTTTGTCCACAGAATTACCTTGTTTCAGTAATTGCTCCGCAATCTGGATAGAAATAGGTCTCACAGAGGCACCAAGTTCCTCTATTTTTAGCAACACCTTTTCCTTGAGATCTGCGTTCTTGATTCCCCGGTACATCACATGCAATGTGGACACATTAGGTGGCTCTGCAAGTTCCCGCATCAATCGTAGATTCTCAATAACGTTGTTGAGTCTGGAAGGATGATTTTTCGAAAAAGACGCATCCAATAGCAGGTTTATTGTCTGCACTCGTGGCTTTATCCCAAGTTTCATCATCTTGTCCCGAATCTGAAAACACTCCAACGTCTTGTACTGTCCAGCAAAGTACGCAATAACAAATTCAAACGACTCAACAGAAAGAACAGGACAATCTGTCAGCGTCTCGTATATTCTGGTCACGTGAGCCTCCAATCCTGGACTATTTTTGAAATCCAGCTCCGAAAGCTCTCGAACATACTCATTCATCGACTGGGAATCCATTTGGTTTGGTACTTTGGGCAGATTAACGCCGATCTTTTTCCTTTGTCGCCAGTTGAACGAGTCTGTCTCAGCTTTGCAACCGTATTTGCGTAGTATTTCAGAGAAGAAAGTGAACATATCCCCCTCTTGGTTCTCCCAATCTAGTCTCGCAGAGCCCTTCTTTCTGCCGTCCCCACGAGAGCTCAACAGCTCCTTGTATCGTGTTTCTATGCGATTATGAAGAGCAGCTAGATCTACTGAAGGACTCTCTCCACTGCCATTGGTCCCACTCAAAACACTCCCATTTCTTCGAACATTCCAGTTTGCTGTAACAGAACGTCTGGTGAGTCGCCATATCTTCAACATCACAGCTCCAAGCTGTCTGAAACTCAGATCCAAACACCCAGAACTTCGTCTTCTACTCTTCAACATTTCGCACTAAAAATTAACTATGTATGACGTCAAATCAAATATATACATCTGTACACCAGAAGTTCACTTCCCTCCCTTCTTCAGTCACCATGGATGGCCTTGCTGACGTGCAACCACTCTTCAAGCTTCTCAATGGGATCAGTCTCGTCAGGAACTTTCTCGTGGCCAAAGTTCACAACTTTCTCACACTCTCCAGCCAAGCGGTACTCCACAGAATCGCTGGCTGTTCCTCCTGCTTGGTCATCAACCTTCTCAAAAAGCACCACCCGAGACCCTTCAAGCAAATGCTCTGATCCAACCAAACGCCTCCCACGTAAATAATTGACGACCTCCGTCTTTCCTTCCCTGGTATCGTGGCTCAACTCTTGCGGCCAGAACGTCTTCGTCGACGAGGTACGTCCTGAAAAGTTGATGTGTACAGGAAGAACATTGCACGTGTAATTGTCGACAGTCTGACCTGGTTTCGACTCCAGTTTGTAATGGCTTGTTTTCCTTCCCGCAGACATTGCTCTTGTCGATTTTGAGATTCTGCCTGTTCAAACTTCGCCCAGTTAACACGCTCCTTCAGTCTACAAACCCCGGTCAAATCCATTCACCTCTTCAGACACGCTATTGAAAATAATCCTTGCACCCTGTAAACATCTCTACACCATAAACAGTCTGCATCTTTCAATCCAACATCAATTAACCACCACCATCTTGTCGTTTTTTCTTCAACATACAGTAGACAGAACTCGCTAAAACCCCATTCATGACTTCTGTTACTGCACAGGCCTTCAAACATTACCCTTATCTGATCTCAAAGTGAGTCGACCTTTTTTCTTGCCGCAATTCAACTAACACCTTCAGATGGCTGGACCCTCTATTTGCTGTGACTATAGGAGTGGTATCCTACTACGCCTATGAAAGAAGGGTCGGCAGACCCGAAGGCCACACTTTGAACGAGCTGATATCCCGGAAATTGCAAAGGTTGAACAACGGTAATTAAATATTTTGAATATCATAAACGAATTGGTATTATATGCATGCATACAAAATCAAGTATATATCTGGTACTTTTGGTTTGAAGATCACACTCTCACATCGAGAGAAGGCCTTTTCTTGGTCAACATCCTCTTGCTTCTCTTTGACAAAGCCTTTCTTTCTCTTTTTCCAACATCTATCAAGTCTCTTCCAAAATTATCCCTGTCCTTCAGCTTGTATATTCTCACAATCCAGTTTTCGCTGGTGAAAACCTCCTCAAGGGCATCAACTGTGATAGTGGAGGCATATGAGGCGCTCAACTGTTGTTGTCTGACCCTGTCAACAGGATCCATTCCACCGTACGCCTCGCCAAATCTGTAGAACGACAGCTTGTACATCAGAGAGTTCTTCATGGTTTCGGTAGCCAAATCGTCAATCCGATAACCCCCTCTGTCGGAGAAATAGCTACGCTCTGAAACTTCGTCTGGCCATATTCCTTCAGATATTCTCACCATCCACAAAAATTTGTTGATGTCGTCTCCCGAATAACCAATCAATCCACCAAAAATGACCAGCACATAGTCAACTCCCAGCTGACGCATAATGATTTCCGACTTTTCTTCAGAAACAGCCATGGCCTTACCAACTGTGGCAATGTGTGTATTGTTCCATGTGTTGTTATCAACAAAAGTAGTTCTGTCAGCCATACCTCCAATCTGGTAACCGTAATCCCACCAGGCCATCACCTTCGCATCTTCTGCAGTGTTCATTCTGAGCCAGTAGTAGGCCTCTCTATAATCGTCAATCAGACGCCGAGAGCCATCAGGATTTCTGGATGAAAGAACCACAGATGGAGAGGAGTAGGCATTGGAAGTGACCCAGGTGCAGTGTTGCACGTAGAAATAGAGATAGAAGATGAATGTCGAAGCAACCGTCAGTTTGGATAACAAGGTGAAGAGAGCGTCTTTCTTCTGCTCATTGGATTCACCAGAGGAGCTGTATCTGGCAATCAAGAAATCTTTGAAGTCAAGATAAGCGTTAAAGAGTCTTCCCAATGTGATGGCAGCACAAACGCAAACAACTGGAGCCAGAGTCAGCATCAATCTCACCATGACACCAGCAAAATAGGATCCCAAAACAGCATAGACGATAACAAACACTGCGCCGTTCGAGAGCTCCTGGAAACAGAAGTAAACTCCGACTGGAAATAGCCAAATCATGAAGTTCAGGTCGAAAAAGAAGGAGGACCAAGGAGTAGGCTGATGCTCCGAAACAGAAGCAATGATAGGAATGTACACCTTAGCATAGTTTGTATCCCAAAGCGAGTAAAATCTTCCTGTCCAAGGAGCAATGAGACCGAATTTGGTGGCCAAAACAAGTCCTGTGATTCCAACGAGACCGACAATTACACTGAAAGCAATGATTAACCTCTTAAATCTTTGAGGGGAAAGGGTTTCTTTCAAATAACTTGCTAGTAGAACCAACTGAAGCAATCCAAACACTCCAAAGGCTGCCATGTGATCGTTAGATCTAATAGGAAGGAATCCAACAAACGGAATTTGCATTGACATCAAAGTTCCGAGAGCATACCATGTAGTGTATGAGGTGTAAATTTTGTAATCGAACCTTCCCATCAAAAGCAGAATAAACACGTGCAAAGGAATGATGTTTGTGATGAAAACGTAACCTCCCCAGGCACTCACCATGTAGAAATAGAAGATGGAGGTTAGACATCCGTAGAAGATGGAGCCAATGTTGACCGACTTGATCCAGAGATAAAAGGTGACAAGCAGCAGGGTGATTGCAATGGCCTCGTTATCGTAAGATCCAGCCACCGACCTGGAGATGTACCCTGGAGTTATTCCCATGAAAATAGCACTCAGCAAAGCTGCTGTTTTTCTGTTTCTGAGCTGGGTTGTTGCCGAAGTGATTTCGAGGGTCAGGAAGTATATTGCCAGGGACGTCAGAGAGCTGAATGCCGGTGCAAGAAGAACACAGATGTTTCTAATGTCGACGGGCAAGCCCAGGAACCTGAGAATGTGGTAGATGACTGAGGAGGTCACCATCAGACCCGGATACAGCGTTCCTCCGGTGACTCTTCCGAGTGGATACCATGTTTTGTCATCAAACCAATTGAGAAACTCGTAGAACGAGGTGTTGACCAGATGTTTTGTAGCTCTGAAGTTGAACCAGGGATCGAACTCGTGGATAATCGACTCGAATCTGATCACCGAGAACAATCTCGAAGAGATGGCTGCAAATGATATAGAAAAAAAGATCAGAACCAGCAGAATGATTCTTACCAGAGTCAGGACCGTCGAATCCACCCTCAGGTATCCTTCACTGTCTATCTTTGGGATCATTATGGCCATCTATAATACCAGTGGGCTATTTGGCGCAATTGGTTGATGTTCAGGCACAAGAAACAGAAAAAAAGCAACAAAAACAGCGATTTCAGTTTCAACAAGTGGCAATTTCTCAGTTACCAGCGGCTTTGGTTCTCTTTTTCCTTCTTTTATACAAAGAAGCTCCCCTTTTCGTTGTCTTAACGTGTTAATTTCCTACCGATTCTCGTGATAAATTTAGGGGGAGTGTGCTACCCAACCCGTGAGACAAGATTATATAAAATTGAACTTTGCACACAAAAAGTAATCTTTGATGTTCTCACAACAATTGTCTTGTTCGACAAAAGAAGCCATAACCAGGTTTTGGAGACGGATGAGATCTTGAAAACTGAAGGTTCTGTTCTCCACATCGGTTTCCACAAGTTTTTACTTTCCAAGCGCACAAAAACTCCGTCTACTCATAGTTTTACAACCCTCGTTTTTATCCTCTCAGCAATCAAGTCGCCACATGAAGTCCTTCTTCCTCCACAATGGCCTCGCACAGAACTAACGAAAGTCTGAATCTCCAGCCCATGAATAGTGGTAATTACACAGCAGCATTGCACGGGGTAGATTCCCTCGGCACAAATAACAACTCAGAGACCCAGGAACAGCCGACAGAAGATGTCCAGATAGAAAGATTCAATCTGAACAGCGTCAACACCCAGGAGGAGCCAGCTGCGATCTCCAGAGCTTCCTCGAGACCAACAGAGCAGCCAGTATTGGATATGGCAACTGCATCGCTTCCACAAAACGAGATGGTGGCCCCCAAACAACACATGAACAACACTCTCAACACCAACAGCTCCAGCCAAACACAGAGCCCAGATTCTCCAGCAACAACAGGTGACTCTCTGGCAATCAGCATGCAATCCCACGGTAGCGATAGTTCCAACGGTTCCAGAATCCAACTGCACAGCGTGCCCAGACTCAACAATGGAACCGGCAAGCCAATGTCGCTTTATCTGGACAGCTTTCATCCTCCGCATCAATCAATTGAAACCACAATATCCTCAGCAGCAGCAAGTCCGCCCGCCCGGAGAGCAAGCTCGCCATTCAGAGATCCCACTAATGTGTACATCAAGCAAATCAACGACCAAAGAAGACCTCTCTATACTCCCGCGGTGCTGAGATTCGATAGATCAGGACAAGGTTGGACCTCGGAGACCTCGGCGTCGACAGATATGATTGACATTAATAAAGTTCCCGAAAGACCGCCTCTTTCTTCCTCGCTGTCTTCCTCGTCCATCAAATCAGGATCTTCTTTCTCAGATTACTGGAATTTCTTGATTGGTAGTGGTTCTGCAAGTCCTAAGCCTGTGCCTGAGGGACCAACAAAGAGCCACTGGAAGCCAAATGCCAAAAGATTCAACTGTTCCAATTGTAACAGGATGTTCCATTTTATCACCGAGAACAGACGGAAGCACCATTGCAGATATTGTGGAGACATCTTTTGCAGTGATTGCTTGAAGAACTTCATTTATTTGGATTCAGCTGCTCAGTTCACTCTATTTGGGAATTCTGATGCCATTGGTGATGACAATAGGGAGGGTGAGCCCAAAGAAAAGAAGTATTTGTGCAAAGTTTGCCAGTCTTGCGCTCAGAAATACGAAGAGTATATCAAGAATCATACCAGAGATCTCAATCTAGAAAACGGAGATTACGTTAATGCCAATCGAGCTGCTACAAACGGGCTTCGAAGAGACACAAAAGTCAGCAACCAGGTGAATCCAGTTCCCCCCGACTGGGACTGGAGCTCTTTTTAGACAACGCTGTGTAATTTGTCTCGAATGTGAAGTTCAATTACACTGTCAATCAAATTCAAATCGATTGAATATTGAAGCTTTTCAGAACCAGAATGAATTGTAACATTAATACAAATTTGAATTGAAATATTAGGAATTGACGGGAGAAGATGATGAAAAAAGAACAGCTTAGTTCAGTCCGTCTCTTTGTCTATTTTCTCTGATCATTTGGTCACGGATGAGGCCTATTTTCGCTGATTTGGCAGACTGTCTATCTTCATTCTGCTCAAATTCAGAATCGGAAGAGGAGGGTTGGAAATCTGTTTCACTCGAGGACGAGAGACCAGCGGAAGATGTAGCTTCTCCGTCATTGGATATGATAGGAACAGAAGAGGTGAGCTTGGCTGTGACCAAGTCAGATTGTGACTCCAATGGGGCAGAATTTGCTTGACTCTTAGCTTCTCTTCTCTTGGCCCTTCTTTGTCTTAGTTGTTGTGTCTTAGCCTCCTCGATCTCATCTTCAGAGTCGAGCTCCTCGCGTGTCTGTTTCTGTCTCTTTCTTTCCAATCTCCTGAGCTTCTTGAGCTGGAGTTTCTTCTCATAATCGAATAAGTTGAAGTCTGGGAACAGCTGAGGTCCATACTCGTTGATCAGTTCGGTGATTTCCAGTGAAAGTCTTGATCTTGTTTCACGCAATCCTTCGAGGCCTTTTTTATTCACCAGTGCCAGCCAAAGAGGTCTGATGGACTTGAGAAGATCCATTCCTTTGTCACCAACAATCAATGCTGAATATGTGATAATGGCAGAAAAGAGGTAGAAAAGGGCGAAAAGTGACAACGCTGACATGTCGGAAAGATGCCAGTATCTCTTGATGAGAAGACTTCCCAACAAAGAATAGAAAACGTACAACAGAGGAGCAAAACCAATGCTCACCAAGATTTTCCACGTTGCAATGACATCTCTTGCCTGGATTTTCACCGTGGATCCAGCCAAAGCTTCTTTCCTTTTCGACTCGCTGATCTTTTTCGTAGCATAGAACACTGGTGAGAATAAAATGATTCCCGGAAGAGCAAGTGTTCCAATGGCTATCAACTGGCTCAACGAGGTGAGAAATCGCACTAATATAGTCGATGTATGGTCGCTTCTGGTGCCCTCGACCAGATGGTCCGGAATCTTGAAAATTTTGAGCGACTCGTTATAATCAAGTATCCGCTTCTTTAATTCAACAAATCGAGGATCGTCTTTGTAATACAGGTATCCCTTCAACAATCTTCTGTTCATTTCGACAATTGAAGCCAACGAAAATTGACTAGAAAGATTGTTGGAGTACAACCTTCTGGCCACTTGAACACAGACCAAACTATCGTAATCGGGACAGGTGACTGTGACCGCCTTGAGTCCGCCGGTGATAGTATCTAGCAGCTCCTTGATGGCATCTTTAGACGTCTCTGGATTCGAGTATTTGGCAACTAGCTCCTTGCTAATTTCAATCGGAACTCCAAACTCCACCACGGCTCTGGATCTGAATTTGTGAGGATGGAAATAGTTCATTCCACAAGGAACAATTTTCACGTTACAATTCGGATGGCTTTCCATGGCTCCCAGAGCCATGATTGCCACTCCAGCTTTCAGCGGAAGAAGATCTGGCCTGTCATGAGAGCCACCTTCAGAGAAGAGGCCCAAACAATGACCGTGAGCAAGATGTTCAAACACTTTATGGTACACTTCAGATTGATCGATTCTTGGAGCCGTTTTTAACGCAGTTCCATTGGACAGCAGGTCTTGGACCTGATCAGCACTTTTTGTCGAGGCCAATTTAAAAGGCTTTTTGAGAAACAACTCGGTGTTGGAGATTATTTCCCCAACTTCTGCTGTTCCAAGCGATTTAGGAAGAGCTATCAAACCTTTTGTTTGGCATTCCTTTAGAAAGCTCGTTCCGTCTCCAAAAACGTGAAGGTCGTTCTCTGGATCCAGCTTTATTGAACCCTGAGCCGGTCTGAGACAATCCTGTGCTCTACGAACAGGAATGGACATCTGCGACCGAGAAACAAGGCCTATGAATTTGCGCTTGTGGGACTTTTCAGCAATCAGGAAAGAGATTCGTCTGCCAGTCTCATTTTTCACCTGACCCATCAAAACAATCGGGTCCACAAACTGGTTGGAATGTGGTGCAGCGACAAAGATAATTGGACCCGATTTCGGTAGTCTGAAAGCTCCACGAGGTCTTATTTCTCTGAAGAAACAATCAAAGATCACCGTAAAGGCCCACAAAACCAGATCGTACACCAGCTTCCTAAACCATGTAGGCTGCTGGTACACGGTCTCAGTCTCGGAGTCTTCGCTCAAGGACATTTCGCAGCGTAAAAACCACTTTATTATATGGTCTATAGCCGAATAATAGCTGACACAAGTCAAATGTCCTTGTCTTTTCGTTACGGAGGGAACTCTTCTCTGTGTCTGGTGTACGGGCGTGAAAATAAATTGATGCTAGAAAAGTCTACGACAGGCTAAAAGGCAGTGATTTGTGAAAGGAGCAGGAGAACCGGTGTATGGGGACAGGAAAAGAGGAGACCAAACGCTCTTGGTTGAGATGGTCGGCTGGAGAACAAGTGCTAAAACTTCAATCCTTCAAGCTCGAGCGACCGTCTGGAGTTCGAACTTCTCTCCAGCTGCCTTAACATAACATTGTGTGGCGCGTGTGGCGCGTGTGTGGCGCTTTACGACAAATCAAAATAAAGGATTACCCTATTGGGGAAAAGATAAATACTGGATCTTGAAATCAGGCAGAGCATCTGAGACGGTAGCACGAAAGCAGAAGGTGAAGAAGGAGCAAAGTAGAGGTGGAATTGTATGTTTTTCAGTGTGAGACAGTGTTGGTGAGCTTGTTGAACAATCTGAAAAATCAATGAATTCAATTATCCCCCTCTGTTGACCACGGGCGTGGTATTTGCCAATGGAGCTCTTTCTGTGGCATTATATATCATGACAGGAGAGGTTCCACTGGTGGTTCTGACGGTCACTGAGTTTGTATCTCTAATACTGACTTTTGGGGTGTTTGTGCAGAGTCGACTGGCGAGATGGACTGTGGTTTTGAATGTGGTTTTTACGATAGTTTCAGTCGTTTTTTTTGTCTACTGGATTGACCACCATATTTTGAGTCAATCAATCGAACGGCAGCCGATTTTGAGAGAGATTGGAAGTGCCTTTATTGGAACTTTTGTTAGTTCCTGCTTGTTTCGAGGTTTTACTTTCCACAAGAAGGAGAAAAGGCATCTGATTGAGGTGGATAAGGAAGATCGAGACGAGGTTTCAGATCCCGAGATTCTCACCTCCAGCACAAAAAATACCAACGTAACAGCCAGCACAGTGCGGCTCAAGGCGTCTGCCCAGACGCTAGTTCCGTCGCTTGCTGAACGAGTCGACTTTGAGGACCTATACTTCCAGCTTTCGGGCGAAAAGCCCACCCTCCATTGTGATGTCGTGGTGAACCGCTGCGAAGGCATTCCTGAATTCGACCTGGAGCACCAGGAGCAGCAATCGCTATCGAAACTGACTCTGACCAAACACGCACTTAGTCCGCCATTACAACAAGACCTTACACAGCTAAAAGATACATATACATTCCCCGAGGAGGAGGTTCTGGAGCAACTGAGCGAGATCCCTGTGCACAACGACCAGAAATGGTGGGCCTCCGCGAAGGAGCCTGGCCTGAACCACATCTCGCCCGAGGCGTGGGAGAAAAATTTCCACCGCTGGCTCAGCGACAACGACCGTCGCGGCACCGCGAGCGTGTGGGGGCGGCCGGGTGACCTGAAGAGGCCTGTGGTGGCGCGCTCGTACAGCGAGCCGTCGTCGGTGATGTCTGTTTCGACGCAGACCAAGGACACTGAGCTGCCTGTACAGCTTGTTTCGTGCCAGGACGATGACGACGACCATCACCGCATTCTGAACGAGTCGTTTCTCAACTCTTACGAGACAGTGTTCCGGCTGAATCTCTCGCCCGGGGAGCTCGCTGGCCAGGCGCAACTGCCGCCTGCGCCGGACGGAAAAACCCCATCGCGCTCGCGCTCGTCCACGATCGCCTCGCAGCTGCAGGGCTCACCGACTCTCAAGCACTCGAGGTCCATGTCCAACAGCCCGCTCAAGAGGTTCCGCGGGCTCAAGTTCGGCAAACACGTTGCGCACTCGCAGTCGCAGCCCGAACTCAACTTCGAGTTCCTGAAGTCCCTGCAGAGTTCGCCGAAACACCAGCATCACAAAACCGCGTCCGTGGTGAGCCTGCGCACCCCGGTGAGATCTCTGCGGCGGCCGTCGCTGTGCGAAAAAAACCCAGCTTCTCCAGACACTCCCGACAGCCACCTGTCGGGCGCCAGCCAGGCCGACTCGTCGGTCCCGTCCGTCGTGGTGGGCGAGTACGACCGCGAGAAATGGCGTGCTCTCAAACACAGAGTCCACAACATACCATATTAACACCACCAATACCATTCATTCCCCGTCTGTCTCTCCCTGTAGCACCACAGTCACTGTAAATTTTTTCTCACCCCATCGGACGCCCCCAAAGGGGCCCCGCGGTACAGCGGCTCACTCCTGCCGCTTCTTTCTGACACCACGCCGCACAAATTACTGTCACCTGGTACTTGCAGCGGAAAATTTGCTCACAAGTCCTCCTGCCCGTCAAATTTTCTCCCCAACAAAAACACAATCCTTCTTGTTATCGTGTGCACCTTCCACGGCCAAGACCGCAAATCTGTCTGTGTTTTAATGCAACAAGGACAGGATCAACACCAACAAAGAGCCTCCCAGGCTTATCAGGCCTTCCAGCCTACACAACCCTCTCAAATGACCAAGTACCACCAGAACCTACCTCCTCTGACGGCCAACTCGCAGTCCTCAACACCAACCCAGCAACAATACTACTACCCTCAACACCACTACTCGACCTCGGGATCCCAGAACTGGGACTTCCATACTCACAAGTCACCCTCCATCCCCAACACTCATCGCATTCGTCCATCTCCTCCCAGACAGGACCGGTCCCGGGACTTTCGCGCAAGCCCGCCCCGCCAGAGAAGAAGAACCAGCACGGAAGTCCCCCACAGAGTGTACCAGAGCGTCAATAACCAGGCCCAGATCAGCCCGTCGGAGTATCTCGCAGCCGACCCAGACGCAGACCTCTCTGTGTTCACCGAGGAAGACGTGATTGTCCTCAAGAACCTGCTTCCTCTGGCAGAGGCCCACAAGTGGAAATACATCTCCAACGTCCTCTCGAAAAAAAGATCCAAAAAACTCAACTCCGAGTACTGTATCAAAAAATTCCACGAGATGTTCAATCTACCTTTCGACCCAGCAAACTCTCTTCTCAACACCAACTACTTCCTCCAGCTCGGAAGAGACTCCAGTCGCAGAGCAACAAACTTCGAAGGCTCTCTGGGAAGCTCCATCTCCTACATGCTGTGCAGGGATGGCTGGAACTACATAGACTAGATGGTCTTTTCTTTCGCACTATAAATTTTTCACCTACAATATGTAATGTTTCTCTCTTTATTTATCAATATCCTGCTTCACATTCAATGTTTGCCAAAGACGTTTGGTCGTTTCTAAAACATGGCGTCACTTCTCTGAGACGGCTCTCCAGCATCCAATCAGGAACAAAAAACTCCCCAAATTTCAAAAAATATCTCCTGCTGGAACCAGATAAAATCGGATCCTTTTTCCATGACGTGCCCCTAAACCTCGACTCCTCGGCCAAAACAGCATCAATGGTGGTAGAGATCCCAAGATGGACCAACGCAAAATACGAAATCTCCAAGAACCTTCCGGCAAACCCCATTGTCCAGGACACAAAGAAGGGAAAACTCAGATTTGTCAATAACATATATCCCCACCATGGATACCCCCACAACTACGGAGCTTTCCCTCAAACATGGGAACACCCATTGGAAGCCTCGAAACTTGTTCAGCAAGGTCTGAAGGGAGATAACGACCCTCTCGATGTTATCGATATAGGCTCTGTTATATCGTCAATTGGTGACATCAAAACAGTGAAAATCCTCGGATCTCTTGCCTTGATCGACGACGGAGAACTCGATTGGAAGATCATAACAATCGACGTCCTTGACCCCCTGGCAGCGGGACTCAATGACATCTACGATGTCGAGTCGAAAATGCCCCATCTCCTCTCGAACCTCCGAACCTGGTTCAAAAACTACAAACTTCCTACTGGAAAACCCACAAATGAGTTTGCATTCAATGGGGAGTACAAAGATGCAGATTTCACTCTGAAGGTGGTTCAGGAGTGTCGTGAGAGCTGGATAAACCTCCTCCATGGACAATTCAGCGGAAAAGACACTCCAAACACCCAAAATTCCACCATTTTTGTTCCAGAAAACGCCACCAGCTTCCAGATTGAACTGGTCGCCTCAGAACTTGACCATCCATATCCCGACGACGTTCAAACTGTCTACTATTACAAGGACTAGCCTGTTATATACTGTACTCAGTAAGTAATTATAAACACCCGTGCACGGACAACTTTGCTCACAATTTTTTCTCTGAATGTTTATTGAGAAATGTTTTGTTTGGATTTCCAGTGCAAGTAGACACCCTCCGAACAACAGCGATTTGCGTTCTTTTCACTGATCTTTCTTGCTGCTTTGTACTTGGAGGTTTCTAGATTATTCTGAAGCAGAATGAACTCGAAATCTTTGGAATTGGGCACAAGACAGTCGTATCTAGACCCTGATTGGTGAGTGGTTTTGCAGCTGACCTATGCTGTGACTGAGTTACTAACAAGATACAAGGAGCTTTGAGCATGCATTTTTGCTTCTCAAAAGCAATCCACAGGAAAAAGTGATTGTTGAGTCTTTGAACTCGTTTTTGAATGCCAACAAGTCGCTTCTTTTATCCAAAGATCTGCCTTTTATAAGACAAAAAGATACTGAATCCACCGTTCCAGAAATGTTTGAGTTGAGAACAATTAACTACAAGAATACGTTATCAAAGACTTACAATGATTACGCCTCGGAAATATCGAATCTCCTTGAAGTGGATACAAAAGAAGCGGTGAGAATCATATTAACAACTGTGAGAAAGCTGCCAAACGAAACAATCAACACAGACAAGGAAAAGGACATCAACATAGTAGATTACACAGAAAATGAAAACGTGCTGGCCCTTTTCATCAAACGAATAATGACAGAAAGAAGAACGATCTTCAAAGTTATGCTGTTTCTAATCAAGCAGGAACATCAACTATCGCCGGAACTGAAGAAGTTGAGGCAAGAAATCAAACAAGAGGCATATAATCTGGTGGCATCATCAATTGACAACATAAATCTGCTAATTGAACAGCTGGATCAACTGAAAGATCATTCAAGAGATGTTTTGGTGAGAAACGAGTACGGTCTCTTGATATTAGACATCTTGAACCTTCTCTCGTATCTCCTTCTTAAAACAGAGTCAGGCTTTACGAAATCCACGGTTGTTTCTTGGTTCAAGTTGATGGAAAAAACTAGTTTTTTTGCCACTTTGGAGTCCAAAATCCAACTTTCCGACAACGAACAACTTGTCACAATCCAGTGTTTAAGCACAGTCATTTCGTTGGTCCTGTTGGATCTCGATTTCAATTTTGGTCCCCTTTCTGACGACAGATCCTTCATGAACGATGCCGAAGATCTCTTCGCAATAAACAGTGCCCTTTTCAACTGTGGAGCCAACTCTATCGTACTATATGGATGGAGTATAATTTTGCATAGGAAATATGTTGTGGTCAACGAGGATTTGCAGCATCCCTCCTCTATAAAATTTGTTGAGCGTTTCAAGGGACTCGACAATTTGCAACAGTTTTTCCTGTCTGCAGCTGCAGAGGCCGAAAGACTTGATGTCTGCTCTGCACTTATCAAATGCCACAAATTATTGGCCTATGACAGTCTATATGCTGCTATTCTCGGTTCATTCGTGATCTCGTTTGTGCCGTACATTCAATTGACTGACAGTCTATCTCTTGCAATAAAATCCATTCTGATTGATGCTCCAGATAAAATTGTTGAGCGTTTCTTCTCCAACCCTGCAACTGAAGACATGATGGCCATTGCTAGAGCGAAACTACCGATCACATTGAAAAGTTTCATGAGATTAGTGAGCATAAATTCACATCTGGCGTATGAAGAGCTCAGAAATCTTAGATCATATATGGAGGTTTTCAGAGAAGAAGATTTTTACTTCAAGTACACTATCGATGACGAAAACCCTGACTTGATCAAACTCACTCAGCCTGTTGACATCCTTCCACCTTATGAGTCTACTGGAGAACTCTCCCTCTTGTTGCAGGATGGAACAAAAGCTCAGATCATTTCTGGGAGCCCTGATAAAGAGAACGTCATTGTTGCATTTTTGTATGATTATAGTGGATGGTCATTGCTCGGACGAGTGTTGAAAAATCTTTCCAAAAAGTTGGATGGTGACTCCGAAAAGACAGATCTCGTTGTTGATATCTTCAATCTGCTCGCAAAGGTGCTGGATGACTTGGATGAAGCGTCTGTCAACGAAGTTTTGCGGGCCATGAATCTGTTTGTTGATCATCATGATATTATAGAGCTAATATTCCGGATATTGGATCAGGCATTGCATTTGAGAAACGTCCAAATTCTTGACCCAGGACTGAATTTGCTAAAAGCTTTGACTAACAACGGATATTCCTACCGAGTGTGGTCGTATGTCTGCAAATCGCAGCTTTTAGGGGTCAAGGCTGGGGGAGGTTTGGCCAACAACATTCTTGGAGCAGTTGAGATGGTTGATTGGGAGTTTAATGTCACGATTTCGCTATTGAAACTGGCTAGAACTTTGGTTGATAACAGTCTTTATACCGACGAAAGAGTCTCTACAAAATTGAAGTCAGAGGTTGTTCATCGTTTTGTCACACATATTGTGCAAGTGTTTGAAAACTTCATACATTGGAGGTACTCTAGGGAGTGTCAAAAGTTGCAAATTGGAACACTCTCGGTAGACATTTTCAGCAGAATTTTACAGCTGGTGTACGGCGTCGAGGAGGGTAAAAACCCGGAAACTAAGGTGACCAAGCCTGTTGCTGTCGCATGCAACGAAATCACAACCTCTTTTCTGGCCCCAAATGTCAAGATTTCTCGCTCCGCCAGAGCTATTATGGCCACCATCGACTTGCTTTCGACAACCTACAACGATATTGAGTTTGACAGTTTGTTTGGTCATTGGCAGAACATGTGGATCCATTCGGCTTTTGAATTTTCGTCATTTCTGATTTCTGTGAGATCGTATCATCAAGGAACTGCAGCATCTACTTTTGAAATGAGTTTGTACTCCAAGCTCCCTAGCCTGGTGGAAATATACTCGAGAAATTTGAGTTTGAGACCTGACGTTATCAAACTTTTGACGAGCTGCGTGAATGCTGAATGGGAGACTGAGCCGCCTTCTCTTCTGACCCACCTGGGCCAACGACATGCACAGATACTGCTACGTTGTTTGGCAATAGATTTTGCAAACGAGTTTGAAAGCTTCTCGTTCAAAACTGTTCTGTACGATTTTTTTGCAGCGGTCATGGAAGGCGACCAGGAAGGCCTGTCAATTGTCTTCATCACAGGAAGGGACATCAAAGAATGGCTATTGGATGAAAAAAAGACGTTGACAAAAGAAGAGAAGGAGAAAAAGTCTGAATTTTCCTTACTCAAAATTCTCAAGAAAAACGTTTCAATGATCAAACACTGTCCGAGCAACGTGGCTTTACACTTGTTGGATGCTCTTGCATTGGCATTCAACTCTTGGACTACTGTTAAGGAAGAAGGAGACGATCAGTTATTTGTGGAAAATCTGATTCAACAATTGGATAAGTTTCCTGAGCCTCTAAACAGCACAGAATTCGATAACGAGGAGGTTGTTAACTATTGCTACCAGGTCACCCATCTGTCAAAAATTGCTGAGATTCTTTCCTTATACCTCTTTGTTTTCCAGAATAGCCAGTGCAAAGGCCTGATATACAAGATGCTCAACTCTGACTCGTTTATCTCGGGCCTCAAGTCAAAATTTGAGTTGCTAAAATGGAAGATAAACGATGATAAGAAACTTGTTAGAAACAGCTTTGATTCCACGAATTACAAACTTTCCCAGTTTGCAAAGTCAAAGGTTTTCAGAGAACACCGATACGGTCTTCAGTCGTTGCATTCATTCGAACTTATGGACATTATCTTCTCTCAAAGAAAAACCTGGGGAGAAGAAAGAGAGGCAGTCATCCGAGAAAGCGTCAAATTACAGTTGGCTACTGCTCAGGCTGCCGCCTCAAAATCATACGGAGCTTTGGTCACATGTTTCTGCAAAACAAATGGAGAAGCCATGAGCTCGAAATACTTGAATTTAGCGTTTGATCTACTGAAAATCAATGAGCAAGAAGGTATCCCCTCTTCTGAATTCGAGAGTGTCTACAGAGAAAGAATAGAAATGGCTTTCTTCATATGTCTCTCTTTCTCGAGACGTCCAAGGTCGGAAGCTGATGACAAGCTTGTCTTTTCCATTATCTCAACGGTTTGTCAGCTGTTGATGTCTGGTGAAATCAATCTGCTGAATGGTCTAGTCAGTCTAGAGTCCCATTACTATAGACCGTTACTGAGAATTTTGCTCCTTTCTTTGAAGTTGATTAGTGATGACACAATATTGTTTGTGGAGTACAGTGCTACTTTCGCTGACATATTTCTGTCTGTGATCTCCAAATCGATCAAAACCTTATTTGGATCCATTCAGAACCAGGCCATATCTTATGAAACCGAAGACTACACCAACTCGCCATTGATTTGTAAACAGGTGGATGATGTTTCCTTACTGTTGTCTATCCTTAGAGCCTTTTTGAAGATGAAGTTGCCTAGAGACTTGGAGCTTTTGATCGCCAAATCTACCACCAATTCCGGTACATTGAGATCTATCATGAACCTCTACTCCTGTTCTCATCTCATCAAAATCAACGAAGAAGAGGTTTTTGCCGAATACTCTCTGACTGCAATCAACGATTTGGTGGGTAATAAAGTGATAGCAGAAAAGCTCATTTCCAGTGGGTTATTCTCCGTTCTGATTGACTCCCCAATATCGGTGAAAATCCAGTACGGTAACATTTCTCCACTATCGCTTTCAAGATCCAAACTTCACCATCTTTGGACAAACAGTTTACTTTCCATCGTTTTGACTCTCGCAGTCTCTTTTGGCGAAAGAGTTCTTCCTGAGGTTTGTCTGTTTGTGTCTGCGTTCCAGAAACAGTTCCAAACCACTGTGAACGGATGGCTGGAATCCAAAACAACTATCAGCACACCAATGATCCAAGAAACTTCTCAGATAATTGTCTTGGCTAAAGCTCTGAACGCTCTGGACACCTATAATTTCATTAAAAACGCAAATCCAAAGCTGGATACTGTCAGGTTGATTCCAGGACTAGATACT
The DNA here is from genome assembly GCA_030561785.1 of Ogataea ortonii. NCBI lineage: Eukaryota > Fungi > Ascomycota > Pichiomycetes > Pichiales > Pichiaceae > Ogataea > Ogataea ortonii. The sequence goes on from JAKTYE010000004.1 coordinate 142,646, forward strand.
AAGGAAGAGAGATTAAAGTTTGCAAATGGTCTCAATTATCTTGTTTCCCATCCAAAGTTTCTTTCATTGAGGGTTGTTCCTTCCAATTTGGAGGAACAGAGATTGTTGGAAAGTGATGAAAAATCGAAGTTTATCGACCAATTGTTGGTGGAAATCAAACAACTGAAAGAAGCACTTCTAGAGTAACAGTTGTTGTCTGTGTATTAGTTAATCTTCATGTATAGATGGAATCATTTATTGAGGATCATATTTCTGAAATCTTCATTAGTCTTTGCTTTCCTTGGAACGGTACTTGATTGTTTTGTTGGAGGGTCTGAAGCTGTTACCGAACGTCCATGATTGGGTTTTTGACCTTTTTGGATAGAGTAATACTCTGATGAAGGTGCGATTCTTATCTGTTTATCACCTATTTGATGGCCATTGAACTTGATTTCAGCCTTTCCACAGTCACTAAGTCTTTCAAACTCAACAAGAGCACTGTTCAGCTCGGGAGTAAGCTCCAAATGAGAAATAGGGCCTGCTTTTTGTAAAATACCAGCAAGTTGAGCACTGCTGATCTTGTCATCGAGATTTAAAATGCATATAGCTTTCGGATTGTTGTATCTTTTAGGGTCGTGAGATTTTTCTGCGCTTGTGAATCTGATAATTGATGTCTTTCTCGCCTGTGGAATCGCTTTCTCCACTTTGACTTCTCTTCCATGTAGTACCAGGCCCTCAGTCTGCTCTAACGCACGCTGAGCTTCTTCTGCATTATTGAAAGCGACAAAGGCAAACCCGTCGTTCTGCTTTCCTCTCGTTCTGCTTTGTGATTTCAACGGGATCTTGACAAATTCCACTTGTCCATATTTTTCAAACTCCTGTCTCAATTCGTTCTCTCCAACCTGGAAGAAATCAAGCCCCGTCACGTGTAGCTCTCTGTCTTCCTCAAGGGCCCCCCGTCTTGTGTTTTTTTGCTGTGGATCAGAGATTTTAGCCACCAATTTGTATTCCCGTCCATCCTCACCATTGAGTATTTTATTGTTCAGCTGTTGCACAGCTTCCAGAGCAGCTTCGTCCGAAGTGAAAGCACAGTAACAGAATCTTCGGGTTACTTTTGATTTCAATGAAGGAAGACGAACACCTAAAACTTCTCCAAAAGACGAAAACAAGTCATTCAGCTGATCGCTTGAAAGTTCAGGAGGAAAATTGGTTATCCAGACAGTATTACGTTTCAAATGAGTAACCTCGATCTCTGCTCCTTGAACAACTTTATGGTTTTTGGTCAGGGCAGCGAGAACCTCATGTGGATCAGAAAATTCTATTGCAGCTTTATCATTCACCAAATCAATGCTTTTGATTGCTCCACAGTCCTCAAACAACTGTCTGAGTCTGTCTCTTTCAATAGAAGGGCTCAAGTGAGACACAAGAACGGTTAAATGCTCTCTGTCCCTTGAAATAACATTGATCTTGGCCTTTTTGTGTAGAGAAGAGTCAATTTCCTCCTCATCATTTGTTCTTTTGTTGTTCCCTGTCTTTGTTTCTACACCAGCTTCCTTTGTATCTGTTTCGACCTCTGCTGTTTGTCGCTCAAGCAAACTCTCATAAACCTTTTCACACGCAGTCAAAGACTCATTTGATCCCCAAAGAAGCTCGTATCTCTTCCATTCGTGAACTAACCGTTCTGGCCAGTCCAACTCATCTGTGAGTTCCATGCCTCGCTTAAACATACTCACCACACTTTCGTGAGTTCCATTTCTCTTCTCGAACTCAACAGCATACAACCACACCTCGACCTGGCTCCTGGATTGTTCGTTCAACAATCCCGAAACCAGCAATTCTCTAGCTTGATCAATGCTCTCGATAGCCTCATATATCTCAATACAGAGCTTCTCAACATCATGATAGATGTCGTTGAATCCAACAGCTCTAGGAAAGATGAATGAAATATCTGCCACCAACCATTCCAAGATCGAATCTGTATCAGCATTCAACAGGCTGAACTCGGATCTGAGAAGCTGTAGTGAAAGCAAAGAAAATTTTGTTTGCTCCTCTTCTTTGGAAATCACCCCAATCGCTTGAGATCTGACTTCCCCAAACCGTTTCAACTCGTTTATCTGTGAAAGATACCGGGACCAAAGAACACTATCAGATGGACTTATTTGCAAAAGACGTTCATAAATTCCAGTCACACTGAAGTCGCTTCCTAGCTCAATATACTTGTCCCACACAGATATCCAGTTCAATGTGGGTTTTTGTATCCATTTCCCAACAGCCCTCTCAAACGTTATCTGGATTAATCTTCTCCTGTTTGTATTATCAAGACGTTTGATTCTAGCAAGAAATTCCAAATAAGATATCCAGAATGAAGGAAGAGAACCTTCTTTTACCTGACGCACTTCCCAGGGCTCAAGTTTTTCCACAAGAGCTTGTGTTTTCGGCTTCAACTTCACCAACTTCTTCATTTCTTCTGTGTAGACATCGGAAAAATGCTCGGAAACAAAATGTGAAAACTGATTCACCTCGTATTCAAAACTAAGACTAGGAATAGCCAATCTATCGTACCATTTCTGTTTTAATATAAGTCTGTCTTTCTCTTCTTTAGGATTGAGCACCCTTGACCAGTAGTTAAAGTATATTTCCCAGACTTTATGACTATTTTCAACATCAAATTGTGTTCTATTGTATCCCAGCTCAAGTTCAGAAGGTAATTCAATGCCAAATTGACTAAGTTCATCCGCTTTCAGTCCTATAATCCATTGTAAATACCTCTCCCAAACAAAACAAGAAAAAGGCTCTTTTACTAAAAGGTTCCTGAACCTCTCAAGTATCTTTGTCTTTTCCGTCCCATATTCACTCAATTCAGCAAATTCAACCCTTGAGTCAAATTCTGTGTCTTCCGTGGACATCGAAACTCCATCAGTAGCCTTATACACAAAGAAGAAAGGTGTGAAATAAAACCACTCCAATATCCAAGAAAAAAATACCTTACAGAATTAGTGCGAGAAATCTAGAGCAAGAGCTCCTTGATGACTTAGTATTAGGTTTCATAAATTAGGTTTACGTACTTTTTTGCTTACTTTCCCACTCCTGAAGAGCTTGTTGCCATTCAGATTCCGCATCGTTTGGGGCATTCGTTTTAGCAAAATACTCTTCGAGTTCACTGCGTTTCTCCTCCTCCAACTGATCCCATTTCTCCTTCTCCTCTATCCATCTCTCATGTATGTCTATATCTTCCATGAATCCCAAAGTTGATTGACGGACTGCGTCCGACCATATCGAGTCTCCACCAAGCTCGTTGGTTCCAAAATTGTACCCGTTAGCCTTGTCAATGAGAGATAACAGGTTGATCATCGAGACCTTGTCTTCGATAGCAAGAACTTGGTACTGGATCAATCCAAAATCCTCAATCAAATCAGCAATCAACGAAGACAACTTCTCATACTTCTTGTTGAAGTATGAGTTTCTTGATTGGTTGTTCTCAGTCTCCAAAAACGGAAGAAGATAATGCAAATCTTGGACCTCTGTGTAGAACTTGAGATTGAATGGAAGACCTCCCTGGTCGTCATCTGGTGTTCGGTCTGGATCAACCGTCCCTTTTCGTCGTTCAATTTTGGAAGCCTTGTCACTATCAACATAATTTTTCAATAAATCGATCTTTGATATCACGTTCACTTGAGGAAAGTCCAGCTGCAACATAGATCGCAGCGTGAGGAGCAAAGAGGACAAATACAACGAAGGTGTCATGAGATTGATCGAGTCTATTAGGGCAACCACACAGAATCTGAAGTCCAGCTCTTTCTCCAGTCTAGCAAAAATCTTTCTGAAAATTGGGTTGTTGGTATATAATTCAATCTGGCCAGGACAATCAAACAAAATGTAGGTCGATTGGCCGTCAAGACTGACCTCCAAAAGACTTTTCACCTTGTCTATGAAAAACTGTAAGCTTTCTTCGAACACTTCCAGAGCATATACGAGTCCTCCATTTGGTCCCAGCATCAGATTCTCATCGTCCATAATCTCTTCGAGTGTCACAATATCCCGGATATCGATAGAGCAGGAATAAGGAAGTCGGTCGTTAGCCGGGTCTAGATTTATAATAAGAGAATTTCGACCAATGGAGTTGAGAAATTGGTTCATTCCCAAACAGTAAGTGGACTTCCCGCTTCCTGGAGGACCAATGACTATTTGCGCATAAGGAGGCATTGTTCAAGACCAAAGCAATGACTGTTTTTATAGAAGAAAGAGGGATTGAATATATAAAAGATTAAAATTTCTGGATCAGAAAAAAAAAATAAAAAAAAAAAAGAGAATGCAAATTGTTTCGGAAGACAACCGAACTTTTGAAGTTGAAAGATAACTTATAGGGAACTTAGATTCATAAAGGTGATTTTCAGGTCTCTAGTATTGAGATTTGTGAACCTCGAAAAATGGAAGAGGAGATCACAAAAATTGACTCACTTCTTTACAATTTAGTGGCTGCTAAACAATATTATGAGTTTGTGAGTCAACACCTCTCCACCTTCATCAATCTGACAGAACAGTTCAAAGCAGAAAAGACAGAAGAACTGGGTGATAGTAAGGACATTTTTCTCAAAACATTCGATAAAGAGCAAGCGTTCTACCGAAAAAAGTTACAAGAGTCCAGTGAGAAGGTGAAAGTTTTGGCCGAAGACATCGAAGATCGGAAGTTGTCAAAGAAAAAGCTCATTGATCTGTTTGACAAGCTACGAACTGTAACTGAACTAGATTCTGTTGGAAACTCTGAACCCACTGAAGATGGTCTTCCGTTAATGGAGATCAGGGAAGACCTGGACAAAAACGGGAATCTGGTCCGTAGTGATGTCAAGCCATATGGCTACGGTCTAGAAAGAGAAACAGGGCAACCTGACGCAAATGAGGAGGAATCTCACACTCTAAATGAGTCAGAAGATCAGATTTCTGAGCTTTTGGAAGATATGGGGTTGACTCAGACCGAAGAGGCGAAGATAGAGGAAGTGAAGCAAATAAACACTGTTACAGAGCAACCCCAAAATAGTCCAAAGACACAGAATCCTATCAGTTCCAAAGGTCCTTCGATCGATCCAGAAGACTTGCTGACTTTGGAGGTTCTGGCTGAAGGTTTGAACGAGGATGACGAATTCGAAGATAGTGAGGAAGAAGAAGAAGAAGAAGAGGAAGAAGAGGTGGATTCGAGCGTAAATATAGTCCCAAATTCTGCTCAGGATCTGTTCCGGCAACAGATTGAGGGACTGAGAAGAAGAAAGTATCAAGAGCAGGAGATAAACAGAGAGGCTTCGGAATCAAAAAAGGGGAAGAAATCGGTCAAATTTTCTGGAGAAGTTCAAGTCAAAGAGGTGGAGAATATTTGGGATGATTTGAAAAAATCAGAGACAGATTCGACGAATAAAGTGTCTCAATTCAAGTTGCGAAGACAGGTGAATCAACCAGAGGCTGATAAAATAAGATTCCCTTCGCCGGAGCCAGAGGAGTCTGGTGTCGAGATGATGGGTGACGTTGTTGAAAGGCCGATGCCAGTGCCTGTTCTTGTATCTGGTACAACAAGTGCACCTGTTTTCATGGGTGAGAAGGTATTACCCAAATTGAAAGTTGAGAAGAAGCCAGTGGAATCTGATCTTATCAAGATTAGTAAACCGCCGGTTTCAAAGCTCAGGGGTTCACAGAAAATGCCAACTGCATTCAAAAGTGACCTTATCAGCAAGAGCAGGACGACTAAGGATAAAACCGATCAAGTAAAAGAAAATGATGAGAAAGTTGTTGAGGCCTCGCTTGATCTCCAGTCGATGCAGGACGACCTTGATACGATGGCAAAAGCGTATGTTCTAGGAATGTACGACGACGACATTGAGACAAAGCGAGAGGTAATTCAGGAGCCGGAGGATTTCGAGAGACATAACGAAGTTGTTAGTCAACGAAATGGAGGACTAGATGTTGTCGAGCAAAATGAGGAAGAGCAAGAGGACGAAGAGGGTCCTGTTCTGTTGGACGAGATTGCTGAGAACGATTTTGACGAGGTCAATACTGAAAACGAACTGTTGAACGGCGATGTGGAGTTGAGCGATGAGGTTTTGACTGCCAGTGTTGCTCACGATTATTCCAAGTTACGCAGCAAAATGATTCGGCAGTTCGAGGGTGGATATAAAAAGTCGGAGAAGGAACTCGAATTTGAGTCTCTTGAAGATAGAAAGACCAGCAGGTTCAAGGCTGTCCGGCTGGGAATGAGTGCTGACACAAGAAAATAATGAACTAAAATAATTTCATAAATTGATAATGTCTAAATAGAGTCAAAGTTTACGCTTACAAGTTTATTTTTCAATTGACCACACGGAGCTTGCTGCAGTCCTGGTAGCCTGTCAGCATGAAAGGTTCGCTTCCGGCTTGTTGTAGGAATTGAAGAGAAGCAGATCTCTGCCTCTCTTCTTTTTCATCTTTCCTCTGTGCCAGTATTGGTATGTGGCCGTACTGTTTCCGTATTTTTGAGTAAGTCGGCTGTCTTGTAAATACGGAAGTGTCTTTTGGAATCTCAACCTTTGTCGATGGAGTGCTTTTGGTCTTACTGTAAAAAGTGCTTTCTTCACTGAACGACCTTGTTGCTTTGGTAGAGTTGTCAGTGATCTTTACAGGTTGGTGTGCTCTGACGTAGTTGCGGGCTTCAAACTGGCTGAATTTTTCAATTGGTAGATTTGGAAGCGGTTTAGAAAGCACTGAAGTTGATAGTTTGTTATCTGGCGATTGCTGAGGAGAAATAATCGACTCCTTGGACGAAGATGATCCTGTCTGGAACGAAAAGAGAGACCTTTCATCAGTTGTTGGTTTGGATGTGAGATCCTCATCTGTTTCATGAAGCTCATAGGACTCTGGAGAGTCAATTTTGTATATTTCAATCAGCGAGTCGACAGCAGAAACGATATCATCGAGTTTCTTACTTTCAGTCGAATAGACCGACCTCGACTCTGAATAAATAGAGATGGCGTCACTTTTTTCGGAGATTGGAATCGATGGTAAGTCATCCTCTTTGAGTCTGAGGGAGCCAGTGGAAACACTTCTCGTATTTAGTTTTTGCTGGAACCTAGCTTCAGAAACCTGAGAAGCTCTCTTTGGCATCTCTCCCAGATAGCTGGAATGTCTCTTTTGCGACAGCTTCAATGAATCAACTCCAGGAAATAGTGGTGGAGCAAAATCCATAGCACATGAGACAGCTCGTCTGTTTTCTGTCCTTTTCTCGCCAGAACGATCCGCCATTAGACGTAATTTGATCTCCATCTCCGGAGGTATCTGAGAGTTTTTTGCTGGAGGAGGAACTTCCACTTGCAAGCTTCTTATGTCCAGAGGATCATTGAAGTCGTGCTCTTCAAAAATCCGCTGTCCCGTTAGTCTTCCCATCGTTGTGTGCAATTGAAACCCCTTTTGATAAGAGTAAAGTGATCTGAATCAATTGATGCTAAGAAGGCTTTGAAGATTTTCGGTCTAAATTTTGAACTCAAAACTTTGTCATTATATTTGTTAGCTTCCTGTAATATAATAGACATCATTGTCCAGCCCAGCATGCCCAAATTGTCTGATTTGTCTTCTGACCATTGGTCATATAAGATGGCTGTCTTATCGTACATACCGTTTTGGGAATATCTGGGGATTTGGTCGTGTGCCAAGAATGATTTTTTTTTTGACTTGAAAAAAAATATCAAGGCTGTGTCTGTGATGTTTCCAAATTTTCATCCTGCTTCAACTGTGGAAGGGTCTTGGAAGACACGATAAGCCGGTCAGTACAACGTTGGAGGACGTGATGACGATAGAGGAGTGTTCAGAAACATTGAAGGAAACAAAGCCTCCGCTTGATTCGCGGCTCGGTCGAGACCAGCCGTTTGATTTTGGACAAAGATTCTTAACCAACGATGAGGAAGTTTTCAACTTCAACGCATGGGATAACGTGGATTGGGACGAGGAACAGCTGCTTACCTTTGAAGAGAAGATTAAAGAGCAACAGCAACAACCCGTCTCTGAATTTGATAAGAAGTTGTACAACGGGAAGCCTGCAAAATATTGGGATCTTTTCTACAAACACAACAGAGAAAATTTCTTTAAGAACAGAAAGTGGCTTCAGATCGAGTTTCCTTCACTATATGAAGCTACAAAAGAAGATTCGGGACCTCAGAATATTCTGGAGATTGGTTGCGGCGCGGGAAACACTCTTTTTCCCATACTAGAGCAAAACAAGAACCCCAGACTAAAGCTTTTTGGGTGCGATTATTCCGAAGTGGCTATTGACCTCGTCAAGGAGAACGAGGAGTATGTGAGAAATGAAGAAACAGTGAAAGCAAGTGTCTGGGATCTTGCCAATCCAGATCTGGAACTTCCGGAAGGAGTGGAGCCACATTCGATCAACATAGCAGTGATGATTTTTGTTTTTTCAGCCCTGAGTCCCGATCAATGGGACAATGCGATCAACAATTTGGCTAAATTGATGGCTCCAGGAGGTCATATTCTTTTCAGAGACTACGGAAGATACGACCTTGCGCAGATCAGGTTCAAAAAAAACAGGCTTTTGGACAGCAATTTTTACATAAGAGGAGACGGAACAAGAGTCTATTTCTTCACCGAGGAAGAGCTTCGTCAAATCTTTTGCACAAAGGGTCCTTTCACTGAGAAAAGAATAGCTGCTGACAAAAGAATGCTGGTGAATCGGAAAAAACAGCTGAAAATGTACAGATGTTGGATGCAAGCTGTTTTCGATCTTGCCGATAATTGAAAAGCGGTCATTGTTTCCTAATATATTATGAAATCATTCTAATAGATATATGAAGAAAGCTATCTAGATACTTCATGCAGATATACAGGTCGACAACAGGAGCGCTCAAAGGAAGAACGATTCCGTGTGAGACAGGATGAGCAATAGTGTACATGAGAGTCGAGGGGAAAAGATCCGGAATCAGATCCTGTAGTAGGTTCCCCAGGGTGATTTTTCGAGCAACGTTGGACAGAACGGGCTGTATGACTTTGTTTGAAAGCGGTAGATGGACCTTTATGGGCAGGTTTTTCAGGCTAGCGATGTTGGACGGCAATAGCCGTCTGAAAGCAGTCTCAAACTGGACCGAATCTTTCAGAAGTGCAGAGGTGTAGAACTCTTTTGTTTTGTCCTTGGACAGGTTCATCACTATCTTGCTCGATCCGTTGAGAATGAAACAGCTCTCTTTCAACTGATTCACCCAGTAATTGAGCAAAAAATCAGAGTCTGTTGGAGGATCTATTGGAATCACATACTCCACAGGATAATTGTGGTATCTCAACACTAAATTCCACGAATCCTCTTCATTCTGTTCTCCAGTGGTGATCAAATCAAAGAGCAGTCCAACGGGAAGATTCCATTTCAGAGGAACATTTTCAAACTCAAACCACCAATTGTAGTAGCCAGTCAGCTCTGGATGTCTCAGAAAAGGTTTAAAGTACACTAACATCTCTGCAAGAATGTGGTGGAGATACGAGTTCCGGTGCACAGAAACATAATACGGCTCAGGAGATCTGTTCTCCGCATCTGGCTGAGCCAACTCCGGATCCAGGCTGAATTTGATGTGAATAACTCCACTCCACACCCTGGAAATAATCTTCGAAGAGCTCATCTTAACGTACGTCCTCCTCTCCTCTGAACAACACGACAAACACCCAATCAGAGACTGATACAGCCAGCAAGACTGCTAGCGATCAGATAACTCGTGTAAACGGTGGAGCAAAACTTATCGTACATCTCTACACCACCAAAATCAAGATCAAAGCCGATTATACGATAAAGAACAGAAGAACCGTCTCTGTCGTGGTTCTTCCCTCCCGAAGGCGCAACGATGATCCTTCACGATCCACGAATCGAATCGAAACAAAATGGACCTGACAACACTTTGCTCTCCATCGTCACAAACAAACTCCAATTACAACTCTCTCGGACATAAGTGTTGCTGACGTAATCCCGTCTTCTGTGGTTGCTTACCATTGAAGAGCTCTGTGCTACGGCCTTTAGCTATAAATACCAAGAATCTGTAATATAAATATCTAACAACAGACAGAGGTCAGATCACAGAAACAGATACATCATCTTGTTCGATGTGTCTGGATCCATGATGTTTTGGAAGATCCCAAAATGGCTAGAATGTCTATGTAGCCTTAAATAGAGGAATATAGCTTACAAGTTTTTGATCACTTGCTCTGTGAAGTGCGATGTTGAAGAAGAACCCTTCAAGTCCTTGGTTCTGTTTTCTGGACCAGAGGCAATGGTCTTCAGAACAGCATTTTCAATGGTGTCTGCGTATTTGTTGAGAGACATGTGTCTCAACATCATACAGGAGGACAAGAGGAGGGCAGTTGGGTTGGCCAGTCCTTTACCGGCGATATCTGGAGCAGATCCGTGGACAGCCTCGAAAATAGAGACCTTGTCTCCCATGTTTCCGGATGGAGTCAAACCCAGACCACCGATCAGACCAGAAGACAAGTCGGACATGATATCTCCGTACAAGTTTGGCATCACCATGACCAAGTGCTTGTAGTCCGAAGGATCAGAGCAGAGCTTCAAGGAGGTGTTGTCCAGGAGTTCGAAGGACAGCTTGATGTCTGGGTACTCTTTGGACAATTCCTTGGCAGTTTCGACGAAAAGACCATCGGAAAGCTTCATGATGGAGGCCTTGTGGACGACCAGCACCTCAGACTTGTTGACCGACTTGGCGTACTCAAAAGCGTATCTGATGACTCTTTCGGAAGCATGTTTGGTGATCAATTTGATCGATTGCACCACACCAGGGACGATTTCGTGCTCTATACCCGAGTACTCACCCTCAGTGTTTTCTCTGATCAGAACAGTGTCCACGTTTTCGTATGGAGTCTTGAATCCTTCGACCGATTTGCAAGGTCTCACGTTGGCAAACAGGTTGAACGTTCTTCTCAGAGTGAGGTTCATCGACTGATGTCCTTTTCCCACTGGGGTTGCCAGAGGACCCTTCAATGCGACCAAATTCTTGTTGATCGAGGCCACGGCTTCTGCGGGAAGAGTGGTCTTCCCGTTGATGAGACTAGGAGTCACATCGACAGACTCCCACGAGATTGGAACTTGTGCTGCCTTGTAGATCTGCTCGACAGCAGTGGCAATCTCGGGCCCAATACCATCTCCCGGGATCAATGTCACAGTGTACTTGCCGTCTGGACCTGGTTTTCCCGTGAACTTACCGGTGAAGTGGCCAGAAGCATATGTTCTCATCCAACTGGTGGATGATCTGGCAGCACCAGCATTCAGGGCTCTCATGTTTCTCAACATCTTGCACTTGTCAATGTCTCAAAGAATCTCCGTGGTTCTAGATCGTCTGGATCGGTCAACCGTGTATCCAAAAGACTTGCAAGGAGGAATGCTGGGATGGATGAAAGAAATGGTTGTTCTTGTTTAAAAGAGTGGTAACGAATTTTCCCTTGAGCAATGGGCCTACGGTGCCGGACAGGGATCACTGTGGGACGGCGGGGGGCCTGAAAAATTTCCCCGGTGGGTCCTCCAGTCCACGGGGGGTGCCCCAGTCAATCAGCACTCTTGAACGCGTGGTCGCCGAGCTCGAATCCGAAGAATACCCCTCGCACCAGACACATGAGGGTGACTAGCAGCTTCCGAGCTCGGAGAAGAAAAAGAGGGAGCGACGCGACGGTGGACGGAGGACGGTGTCGACCGACGCGCGTCGCGCGTCGACTGTTGCTCGTCGACTGGCTTACCCACGCCGTCGGCAATTTGATTCCAACGGCCGAAACAACCTCGAACCTCGAAAAAAACACTTCGGGTTAGACAGGTGTCTCGAAATGAAGACTCAGATAGCGTGCAAATCATGTGACAAGCGCAATTTTCTGGACATCTGCATCACAATACCACTACACAATAGTTCGTTCCAACAGAGCTGAAGCACCGGGATGTGGAACGCTATCTCGTATTCCTGGTGAAACAATCCAGAGAATAGTCGTCATTGTTCTAGAAAATACTTCTATAGCCTCTGATAGAACTTAGTTTAACCCATTTCGGTCGTCAGGGTCCTAGGGATAAAATGATGCCAAAACATGTACCCAGTCAGTACTCCCCTGAAAATATCCCTCATACAATGTACGCTACAGCTATGCCACCGAGAACATCATCTCAAGAGACTTAAACGAAGCTCCCAAGCCACCGAAACTCTAACAGCCAAAAAAAACAGGTCTCAAGTGTCCTCCTTCCCAAGGAGCTGATTGCTAATGTCTAAACCCTTTTCGTCGACTGTTATGCACAATGGGGACAATCTCTCTTGAAAAAAAACTGCTATTTTTTTTGCGCATGGCTATTCAGTCCAAGGTGCAGCTACACTGAAACAGAGAGATTTTCCCATTACAGGATCCGGTACCTTTGTCATCCATCACCAGCTCAGAGGCTTCTGGACCCGGCAGACACGGAAACCCAGGACATACGTGGTGCCATCGGGAACTCCAAGAAGCGATGTTTCAGATCTGGCCGATCAAATCCAGCCGAAAAATGCGTCTGTTCCGTTTCAGCCGCGATCGTCTCCACCACATCCGGACCCCATTTCAAAACCTCTCGGTTACACTAGAACTATTGCATCCACACATGGCTGTGATCACAAAAAAAATTGACTATTATTTCAAAGTTCCTGACTAATGAGCTAATAGAAGAATCCATCAGCAAAGCCTGGCTGTTTGCCCGTAATCCTCTTTGTTGAGACTTGTGTTGTGCCTCTGCGCAGCTTGTCTTGCTGTGCTTTGCAAAAGTAGGCTTGGCAAAAACGCGCAATCAGTTCGATTGGTGTCTACTTTTTGCCATTACCGGTAGTTTGGCTCTATCTAAAGTGGCCTGGTGTGATACCTCACAGAAGCCACCAAAGATCGCTATTATTGCCCTCTGTGCACCTCCCAAAGCTGTTGATGTTGCATGATAAACCAACATGCAGGACTGTCTCTGCGGAAATCAACACGAGCATCCTCCTTCCTGGTCCACAATCACCGCTCTATCACCGTTCCCTGGTGGTTCCTGCCGTTCCTGCTTTCGCAGCAGAATGGCCTTCCCCAATAGGATGGTCGTGTGTGGCACAGTATCAGGTCTGCATACTCCGGCATCTGGCGCCGCAACGACGCCGCACACTGTTCGCAGAACACCTCGCGACACTCGGATGGTTGCTCACTCTCTAAGCAGAACCAGCCAAGCTGGAGAAAGCCTCTGTGTCTGAAGAAGCAAAAATGGAGCCACTTCCAGCACAATGTGTCAGTCCAGACAGCCAGACCACGTCAAACACAATGCTGGCTTGTGGACCCGCTGCTGAAAGGCCTTGCCAATCGGGAAAAGAATTAAGTGATCTTCGTATATGCATAAATATGTCTCACTAGCGTAAAATGGCACTAAAAGTTTCCTGCGATCAATAGGGACTGTAAATCTTGCAAGTCTTTGGATTTTGGCTTCAAAGTTTCGGTAGCCAGAAGTTTGCACGTAGGCAGAGTGATGCCAGCATCGGTGGAGCCACCAGAATAATGGACCTTGTTTCTGGCTCTCTCTCAAAATTCAGAATTGAATGCCAATCTATTCGTTTTCCTCCTCAGTTCCCGAAAGAACCGGTCCTGTTCTGCGTGGAGTGTAGTCGAAGTCGTCTGGAATGCCACATTTTTTTTGCGCTCGGTTGCTTTTCCAGTGGTTGGCCAGTTGATATGACCTGTAGAAACCCTTTCCGCAGCCCCAGGACTCTCCGTGTTTGTCGATTCCCTGGCACTTGAACAGCTTTTCGGAGCTGCGGATGTGCTTCTCGCGGAAGTGTCGTCTCAGATCCGACGGCGTGGAGTATCTGAGCAGGCATTTGGGGTACTGGCACTTGTGCGGCTTGAGATTCTGGTGCACAGAGGTGATGTGGTTTTTCAGCGACTCCTTTCTTGTAAAGAGCTTGGAGCAGATGTGACAGGTGAACATCTTCTTTGCCTTGGCGGGGTCGACAACGGCACCCACGGGTCCCACTGCACCCACGGGGGTCGCAGGAGCGGCCGATGTGGCTCCGGAGTCGACGCTGGACCGCACAAACCCCGGAGAAACAAGCTCCCAGCTGTTCTGGCTCAGCACCGGAGACACCGACGCAGAGCTCAGCGAGTCCTGGAGAATTGTGTGGTTGATCTGCTGGTTTTCATAGGCTTCGGGGTTGCTGTTGATGAACCAGGTTGTTCTCATTGGCTGGGAAGAAACCACGAGAGAATTATTTTCCACAGGCCCAGAAACAGGGTCTGTGGCCGGTCCGGAATGCACAATTCCTTCCTGCGGACTTGCAAACGAGTAGTTGGTCAACCTGGTGGCCTCCGATAGCGATCTCTTGAGTCGGATGTCGAGCGTTTGCATCTCAGAAGGGTCGACTTGAGAAGGCAGAGTAGGCGAGGAATTAGGAGACAGCTCCGACAACTCGGAGGCAGGCAGTGCGACGTCTTCGATCTTTATCAGCTTGGTGAACAGTTCGTCCACAGAGTCCTTCTGGGCCAGTTCAGCCTCGTAGTCCTGTCTGAAGCCAAAGAATTGGTTCGAACCATATTCTGCAACCGGATCGGCAGAGTAGCGGTAGTTCTCCATGATTGCGATCGGAGGAAAGTCCAAATGAGAGTTGTCAGCAAAATGGGGCATGTATACGTCTGCTAGAGACTGGACATATGGCAAGTTGGACGTCTGTTGGCCTGAGATCATCGTGACATTGTGATCAGGCCTATTAGAAGAGTTCTTCCAGAGCACAGCTCTGGAGGATCCGTCTTGTCCGTTTCCCTCGACCTGCATGACTCAGGAAACTGAAAAATGATTTTTCCTGTTTCCTTCGACTCAGGATCGAAGGACTTGGGCCATTTATATTGGCAAGTTCCGGCTCATCAATTATTATAGGCAGACATGTCCGATTGAAGCAAAATCATTTATTTTTTTGGGTTCTCAAATTCTAGGAAGCAGATGCATGCTGCAGCTTGCTGCACAATAGGGTGAATCTGTGAATGAAAGCTGCACAACAACCTCAGCGTCCTGATTTTCGTGACTGGCGGAAGGCCACCTCAAACGCAGATTTGTGCATTGCTGGAACCCAGGTCTGTGCAAACAGGAACCCACCTCTCTTGTCTGGGATTCGGCCGCCGACTCACGCCAAGATGCCCACTTCACCGTGCCCGAATTCGGGCCCTGTTTTCCCCAGCAAATTCCAGTCCAGACTGACGTCTTGCTCGACACAGCACAGTAGTACCACCGACTGTTGAAACGCATCAACGTTTGCTCATAGTACTCAGCGGAAAATCATTAGCCAGCTACTGGACTCTGCAACGAAAATCTTTATTCTTGGCATATTCATCACACTGCAGGAGCGCTCATCTTGGAAAACCCACACCTCTGCTACCCGGCCAACAGTTTCCATACAGGAGCAGAGAGCTGATAATGAGTCTCAGAGATACTAATCACGGCATTAGATGTTTCCAAAACGAACGTCTGTCCAGCCCTTCGTTCTTGCCGAACTCTCCAGGCCCTGCTGTTGATCCTCAACCAATCAACGAAATCCGGCGCGCGTCACCAGACAGCACAAAGACCGCAATGGTGGCATCTGGAGTCCAGACATTAGGACTGCCTGCTGCCAGAGAACGTTTGCGTGCCAAGGATCACCCCGATAAGACATTTGCTTTTCTCTGGGCAAAGACAAACATTCTCGCAAGCACTGAACAAATGTTATATGTATTATTTTCGCCAACAGGAGACCGCAAAAAGCGTATTTTCACCTCCATCACCTCAAAAGGCTGTACGAGATGAACTTTCGGCGTTACATCGATCCCTGCAGATCCCCATGGCCAATTACGGCCATACTCCGCTGTCCAAGGCTCTTTCCGGGCGGCCGGCCTGAGTTTTCGGTTGCAACCGTCTCTTTTTCTACATTCCTGCCAGAAACAACTTATTTGATTGTCGCACCCTCCTTATTGAGATTTCCTAAAAAGGCAGCCCAGATATTCCGAAACATCAGATCGAGCGGTCGAGATCGATTCTTTTTTTAGTCCTTCCGACGATCGTTTTAATCAGCAAACCACCTCACCTCTTTCTAGACCAGACCAACAGTCTAGAGGCCTCTACAAGTCCAACTGTGCCAGGTGTCGGAGTTGGGATTTTCTTCCCAGCATGTCGAGCACATACGACTCTCGCTCGGATCCTGCAAATCTCCGCAGAATAGTGGACCAGAATCCGCTTTCCAAGGTCTCTCTCACCTCCTTGATCCTGGGGATCATCATCGGACTCAGCACAGCACTTCTGCCCTTTGCGAGGTTCAGACAATTGCTGTTTTATCTTATCTTTTTGGCGATTTTTCACTTTCTGGAATATTTTGTCACAGCCAAATATTCGTTCGATAAGGTGTCTGTGGACTCCTTTTTGATCTTCAATGGCTTCGAGTACGCCCTGGCCCACCTGATTTCCGTCATGGAGGCCTTTTTGGAGATCTGGCTTGTCCCCAGCTTCAAATTGGGCCATCCAAGGGTCTCTGTGGCCGGCTTTTTGCTCGTTCTTTTCGGCCAATATCTCAGATCAGCAGCAATGGCCACAGCAGGAGAGTCTTTCAGTCATCTGGTGGCCTCCCAGAGAAAGGAAAACCATAAACTCATCACACACGGAGTCTACAAGTTCATGAGACACCCCTCCTACACAGGATTCTTCTACTGGGCACTGGGAACTCAGCTTCTTCTGTGCAACCCGGTCTCCTTCTGTGTCTTCTACGTTCTACTACGGAAATTCTTCTCCAAACGTATTGTCTACGAAGAAGCCAAACTCGTCCAATTCTTCGGCAACCAGTACGTCCAATACAGAAAGAACACCCACACCGGAATGCCTTTTGTGTAGGCTCATTCGTGCTGCCAGGGCTGATGGATTTGGTCGGCAACTTGACCTGTTGTCTGGCCCATCTGGCCCATCTGGCCAGCCTGTGCTATCTCAGGCTGTCTCAGACCTTTTTGTCTCAACGGAAGAGGAAGATTGAACCCCAAAAGACCTCTTTCCGGTTGCTGTGTGGCCACAAGACCCGGATTTCCGTCATGGCCACCCACAGAGCCGCTGGAAGAAGCCTGTTCTCGACTTGTGTGGCCGGAAAATCCCGACACAGACGAAACAAATAGCGGAGAATTGAAATGGTCGCTCCAGCGGCCATTCTGACTGTGAATTTCCCGCACAAAATTCATGTCCGAAGACTCTGGTCTCATCTTCTGTCCCTGTTCCACGTCTTGGTTCTCTGCAAAAGACCGATTTCCAAAAGATCGGTCCATACTTATTCGACTCTCAGAGCCTAAAAAACCTCTGTAATGCTCATCATGCGAAATTCCGTTTCCACTCTGTGTCCATCCAGGTGTAGAGACAGTCTCCGTTGGCTGTCTTTGCCAGTCTCCAACGGCTCCTGCAGTCTCCGTGCGAGCACTCTTACTGACATGGTTGTCCTCTTCAGAAATATAGAGTCTTCTTTGAGGAAGAGAAGACGCTGGAGCCGGATAAGAAGGCGGTGGTAGCGGAGGAAGATAAGGCGAACTGCCATTGTCTTCTATGTCCTCGTTATTGTCGTTTTCCTGGACATTAGACGTAGACTCAACGGTGATCGGCTCCTCTTCGTCGTCCGATAAAATCTCAATGATCTCAGTAGCAGCTGGTGGGGTCTTTGTGGAAGGAATAGGGTCATTTTGTATTGCAGTTTGTTCTTTTTGAGGCACATTTGGAGCCGGGTCCGGAACAACTGGTTCTGTTTGCGGTGCTGGAGCTGTCGTTTGTGGCTGTTGATCCACAGATGACATTTCATTAGTGACGATCTGTTGCGACTGTGACTCCTTGAGAAAAGGAGTCGGTGTAGAGTTCAATTTCACTTCATGAGAAGCTTTTCGAGGGAATTCTTCGGTAGCTGCTTCGACCTTAGATGAAACTCGCATTCCATCCACAGATGGAGTTGTCTCAGTCTCCCAAGGAGCAGTCACAGACTGTCGGGGAACTTCTTTGTCCGTACTTTTATTGACTTCACGTTCCGGTTGCTCCTCCTGCTCCTCATCTGAACTGTCTAAAGAAACAATAACCTCTGGAGCCTCCTTTATCTCAGGCTTCTTTGAGACACTTCGTTCTTTGTCCTGGCTTTCCGAATTGTCATCATGAACAAACCAATCTCCATTTTCGTTAATTTCGATAAGCTCGACATCGTCGTCCGTAGAGTCCACAATGGACTTGAAATAGTCGTCAATTGCCAGATCTTTGAGCTCGATCTGTTTCGAACAAACCGGACACAGCCAGGTAGGTGCCTGTTGTTGCAGCTCAATGAAATATTCAGCGTCGAAACACTGAATGTGCGTACATTTCACAGACCGACAAGGATACCTCATTTTCACAAACGAACAGGGACAGCTGAGTGAAACAACTTCTCTTGACGTCTGGATGAGATCGTCGTCGTCGTCCTGCGACCGTTTTCTGATCTCCGAGAGTGTCGAGTCCATTGCTATGTGGTTTTTGGACGCAACTTCGTGAAATATAGCTGTTGTTGGAACAATCTCCACGATGAAAAAAAACATTAGATAATCCCGCTCAGAGTATGCATAGACAAACTCTAGTCTATTGATTCCGTTCAAGTGCATTTCTGCCGTCAAGTCGATCGGCTTTGCAGAACCAATTTTGCCCTTGATACCCTTGCCGGACTGTTTGAGCTTGACAGAGTTGAAGGTCACTTCGTTGGGCTGTGGAAACTCGACATACTGTTCCGTAGAGGTACTGTTTGACGGGTCGTACGGACCAGAGACCAAATACAATCTCATATTGCTGTTTCTTTGAAGAAGCTCCACTTCGGCAGGAAGAAACTCGAACGATGCTCGACAAACTCCTCGATCTTTTGGTCTCTTAATAGCATGCATTGGGTTCTGGCTCGTGCCCTGGTTAACGCAATTGAGTAGTCTTCGAACAACAAAAAAAGGACTGTTCTTGAAATAGATCCAAGGCTTTGCCGCTCGTGACTTGGTTGCAACGTTCTTCTCGGACGCTGTTGAGTATTGATTCGATGTATGTATTTTGTAAGCACCCGTGCTAAAACTGTTGCATAAGGCCTGAAACGAAGGCAGTTCCTGGTGTCCAATGATCTTGAGAACCAAAGCTCTAACCACGTACAGTCTGGCGTTGTTTCCGTCATACTTTCCTGCCGAAAAGAAGTTTTCGACTCTGCTGATCAGATCTGCTTTTCTTCCGGCCATCAAAAGTCCAATTGCCCTACACAAATCCTTCAAATCAGACACTCGAAACTCGTTCAACTTTTTCAAAGTATCCTCATACTCTCTGTCGGACATCGGTTGCAGTCGATTTGCTCCGGTCATCGTGGAATAGGGCAGTTCTGTTATCCCTCCACCGGCTTGTCCTGTCTATAATATGTCACGTTTTCTCGCCGTATTTTGTCCCAACTGTTCCGATCAACCACAGATTCTTCCTCTCTCCTTATTTCTCACCGACTGGTATGTTTTGTTGCTCTGTTTGAGCGTGTTTTATGCTCTATTATCGTGATAGTTGATTCCTTCTGGTGGTATCACAGCCATTTAAGTGGATTTTTTTGTCAACCTTTTTTTTCGCTTCTTGAAGACTCTCAAAAAATATACCTACATTTTTCAGGTCCTCCTTTTACTGAGTTATCTCCGTCCTCAGCGGCCTCCAAGAGGTCCAATCAGTATCAAATCAACAAGAATATCTGCAGCCATCATCCCACTTCCATAATACTCCTTGGACGGCAGACAAACAAGCCCATTGGCACCCCTAAACGAACCTATGTTGCTGCTCCGTTGGAACCCAGTAGATTCGGCAACCAGACCCTGATTCTCGTCCTGGAAGACGAAAACTCGCTGGTATTCCGGTCTTGCAGGATCCAGCTTGAAGTCGTGGCCAAGTCGGACCTTCACAACCGGCTCCATGGGAAGAATCGACCCCGTAGAGGAAGAAAGTCCCTGCCATTTTAGTAATGATGGAAGAACAAATAAATGGTAACAGACCGAAGAAGAAGCAGGATTTCCCGGTAGGGCAAAAACAATCCTCGTTTTCCCCCCATACACAACAGAAGCAAACGTCGTGGGTTTCCCAGGCTTCATTTTCACCCGTCCAAAATGAATAGTTCCTCCAAGAACTCGCTCAATTGTTGGCTTCAAAAGATCCAGCTCTCCCATGGAAACCCCACCTGTGGTGATCAGACAATCGACGTCTTGCTGGTCAAAAGCGTTTTCGATCAGTTTCTCAAGAGACTCCTTTGAATCAGCAGCTATTCCTAGATCTGCCACCTCAAAACCTGTGTTCTTCACCGTGGAAATCAACGTGGGTCTGTTGCTATCGTAGATTTGGCCGTACCGTAGATCGCCTCCAACTCCAACCTCCTGAAGTTCGTCTCCAGTCGACATCACTCCAATGTTCGGTTTTGAATAGACACGGATCCGGTTGATCCCCACACTTGCCAGACTCCCAATCTCACCACCATTCGACGAGATTCTGTGGCCCACAGATAAGATAAGAGTGTTTTTTTTCAGGTCCGACCCGATGTGTCTGATGTTATCGTCGGGTTTTACTCCCTTAGCGAGGATTTCCACCACTTTCTCCTCCGAATCGTCATCTGTCGTGGCAATCAGCCGTGTCTCTTCAACCATTACCACTGCATCTGCCCCTTCAGGCACAGGAGCGCCCGTAGTCACCCTGGCTATTTCTCCTTTATTGAGATATCTCTTCTGGTTTTCTGAGGAAGCATGCGCAATAGAAACCACAGGATACTCACCCGGGCCATCGGAACTCACCACAGCATATCCATCCACTATACTAGCTCTGAAATTCGGGACATCGATCCTCGAATAAACGTCCTCAGCCACCACAGATCCAGTCAATCTCTCATCTCCAATGTCCAGTTCGACAATAGGAGCAACAGGAGTGTGTTTTTTAATCAACTCAAATGCCTCTTCAACAGAAATAACAGGATATGGCGACTTCCTTGCCCTTTGAGTGACCGGAGCCGTCAAATTATTAAATACAAGTTCGTGTTTCGAAAGTCCACAGCCTTTATGGTGGTGGTGGTGTTTGTGGATATCCGTTTTCGCAGTCTCATGAAGCTCTCTGGAACGGTCTTGACCCACCTGACTCAATGCGTGTGACAAGGTGTCAATCACAGCAGCCAGATTCTCAACAGAGCCCTTCGGAGACCCTGGAAGAGTGAGAATCAAAGACTTGTTCCGAACACCAGCAACCGGACGGGAAACCATCGCAAACGGAGTGATCTTCAACGACTCGGAAATCATCACATGAATAAGTCCCGGTGCCTCTTTTTCCAACAAAGGCCTGACGGCTTCTGGGGTGACATCGTTGGAACTGAATCCTGTCCCCCCACAAGTTAGAATGAGACTCAGATCCTCATTTTTTGTCCAATTACTCAGGATATTTTGAACTTCTTCCACTTTATCGGGAACAATTGCATTTCTCGTAATCAGATACCTCAAATCAGGGTCGAACTTGACGTTCCTTCTCTCAATAAACTCCCTAATTGCCCCTCCAGTCTTGTCTAGACTTTTGTCTCTGAAACAGGTATCAGAGACCACCAAGACGCCCACATTGAAAACCATAACAGCAATTTGTCAAAGTTCACAGTCCCTCTGTCCTTTTCAAGCCTTAAAACGAGAAATTCCCCTTATCCAGCCTGAATAGATCCCTCCTTTACTTGTTGACCCTCTCAATATGCTTATCTTTGTCTCTCACCATTCACAGTTACCCGGCCTCTTTTCTCCCATACAAAAATTTTCCCTATCAAGAAAACAACTACAACTCTTCGAACCCCCTTGTTCTCTTCCCCAAAGCACCGTCCGGCCAAATGACGTCCGTGCAGAAGTACGAGACCCAGGTGGACTCGTTCATATCGAAGCTGAAAAGAAGACAGATCACTGGCTCGTATCACGTGGCCACTGCAACGTGCCAGCTGCTCATGAGAGTGATCTCGGGATCGAGGTGGTCTACTCCTGAGGAGTTCATAGACCTTGTTCGGAGCGTCGGCCAGCGACTGATCGATGCTCAGCCACGAGAGTTTGCTCCAGGAAACATTGTGAGAAGAGTTCTGGCCATAATTAGAGACGAGGTGAATGAGTCATCGACGGTATCTGGTACCAACAACGCTTTGTTCAACACGTCGATGTTCCAGCTGCTTTCTACAACCACTACAGCCAAAAGTCCCGATGGAGAGTCAACCAAATCGCATAATCAGGACCTTCGGTCGGTGGTGATCCAGGGAATACGAGAACTGATCGACGAAATAGCCTCTGTCCACGAAAACATTGAGTTTATGACGGTGGATCTCATTCACGAGGACGAATTACTGCTTACACCGACTCCTGGCTCCCAGACAGTGCTGAATTTCCTGCTCAAGGCGAGTCTGAAAAGAAAATTCACAGTTCTGATCACCGAATCGTATCCAAACGACATCGAAGAGTGTCACAAATTCGCCAAAACTCTGGCAGAAGCCAATATAGAAACAGTGATAATACCCGACTCGACGGTGTTTGCCGTCATGTCCAGAGTCGGAAAAGTGCTCATTGGGGCCCGCGCAGTCTTTGCCAATGGAGGCTGTGTCACCTTGGCTGGCGTGGCCACTGTTTGCGAGTGTGCCAAAGAACATAGAACTCCTGTCTTCACTGTGGCAGGATTATACAAATTTTCGCCCACGTATCCGTTTGACAGAGACTCTCTCATTGAAGTGGGAAATTCAGGCAAAGTTCTGCCGTACGAGGACAGCGATCTTGTTGGCAATTGCGAGGTCACCAATCCGTTGTTCGATTACGTTGTTCCCGAACACATTGACATCTACATCACCAATATGTGCGTATTCCAGTTTTTTTTTCCTTCTTCCACATCTCCTTACTAACTCCCAACCTCTTCTAGTGGCGGATTTTCCCCAAACTTCATATACAGAATAGTTCTGGACAATTACAAGAACGAAGACGTGAATCTGAGTTGATATTCTTCCATCTAATGTTACATATGTTCAAGGAATGTCACAACCATTTAGCATGCTCCACAACACCGTAAGACAACTCATGGCCCCTTTGCCTCGCTCGGTCTCTTCGTCCTTGAGAGATCTTGAGCTGGATGCCAAGTTCAGCATCTCGATGTTTGAAAAGTGCATGGGGCAATATTGACCCAGGTTTAAATTTGAGTACGATTTGCATCGTGGTTTTTCCAATGGTGAAATTGTAATTATTCAAGCCTGACATGATATTTCGTAGCATTGATTTCTCTATGACAATCCTGATGTCATGAAGTAGCTCTATTTAAGTAGCTCTATTTAAATATCTCCACTACTCGATAATAAGAACACATCTTTTTTCTGTAAAATGACAACCCAAATGTAAATGTCCACTGCCTTTCTCCAAACCAATTCCGCATCAGTATCATCTTTCCAACAGCATGCCAGCAAACCATCGAACAGAACTCTCAACTCTTCCACCGGATTAAAAGAAAGCTTACCAGCTATTTCGTCTACAAACATATATATACTCTCTAATGAAATAAATAAAACCAGTATAGTCCCAGTGTCCGAGTGGTTAAGGAGCCGCCCTGCTAAGGCGGTGTGCTCTGCATGCGCAGGTTCGAATCCTGTCTGTGACGATTTTTTTTTATTACCAAAATAGCGTGGAGAACAGTTTTGACGGGTGGTCTTTTCAGTGACTCAGAGCCTACATTACCTTTCAATGCGGTTGTAGTGGTTCAAAAATGGCGAGAGATGTCAAATTCATATAAGCCGGCTATAACTTTTTCTTCAGAAACAGTAAATTGCTGTTCAGGTCCAACCCTTTATACAATTCATCATTGACGTCCTCCTCCTGGTATCCTCTTCGCTTCAAAAATTGAGCAAGCCAGGTGTCAGGCTTTGCAAAAGCATATGTGTAATTTAGATGTCGATTTTCCAGTGCCAGAGCTTCTATGTAGCTGAAAAACTCCTCCTCTATTGAGTACTGTTCACTGTAATTCTTTAATACAGCGACCACTTCCACCAAGAGACCAAAAGGAGACTTTGAATGGATCGCCTGTAGTGGTTTGGACACAAATACTCCCACAGGAACCTCGTTGAAATAGGCATACTTGGCTAATTCTCCTGATTCTTTGGCCTTCTCTATATACGAGTCCGAATATGTTTCCGGGGCTGTAATGACATTAAAGAGTCCCAGATTGTTGACTGTGAGGTCATCCAGAGCTATTTGGACGGCCATGAGAACGAAGTGAGCGGTTCTGGTGACACTGACGGCTCCAGAAAGAATAGTAACCTGATGAAAAGATCCAATATTCATGCTCACATTCTGAAATTTTTCATAGGGTTTTTAACTATGAGATTTTCGTATATATAGTTTAATTGGAGTGAATGCCATCTGATTCACTCAGAGTGCTCTGTCCAACTAACATGTCATTCTCAAACAACCCAGATCAGCTCTGATGTACTTATTTGTCGACTTGAAGGGTCATCCGTCTGTAATTGCTAGCTCTTTTGCAACAGATACACCTGTCCTTATATCTCATCTTCAACCAGAACACCCACTTTCGGATACTTGGAAATGAACATTTCTTCCCAATCATCCAATGCCTTTTTTTCTGCAGGAGATAGATCCTCAAGCTTGTCAATTGGCTCTCCGAACAGCCTTATCACCTCTAAACTCTGTGTTAGAACAGTCTTGGTTGGACTCTTGTAGTTTGTTTCACTTACCAGATTCAAAAGAGTTTAGTGCCAGACCTCGGGAGGCATCGTGGCCTGCAAAATTCGAATATGGACCCGAAGGACCATAGAATTGTCTTGCTTTGCTCACATCGTAAACGTTTCCTTTCACAGCAATGTAGATCTGTTCCAAATCAAACCCGTTGTACTTGTACAGGGTCTTTGGAGTAAACACTGATTCGACGACAGGCTTTTCTGCGGCCTCTCTGTTATCATCAGCGTCGATCTCGATCTCCTTTGGAGGTGACAGAAACACGCTTTTCAACAAGGCCGTGATGATGATCACAGCAATGGCAATAAA
Organism: Ogataea ortonii; assembly: GCA_030561785.1. Taxonomy (NCBI): domain Eukaryota; kingdom Fungi; phylum Ascomycota; class Pichiomycetes; order Pichiales; family Pichiaceae; genus Ogataea; species Ogataea ortonii. The sequence goes on from JAKTYE010000004.1 coordinate 167,687, forward strand.
AACGATGTTTTCCATGGCGAGGATTCCGATTGTAACAAGGTTTGCAATAGTCCAGCTGATTTTCTCGTTCCCGGCACTGTGATCAACGGAGGTGGTGTCTCTGTTCCAGCCAACAATTAATCATCGATCGTAAGATGAAGACAGAAGGGGAAAAAATCCAAACATCTCTACACCAGAACCAGTTTGGTTGGGGTACGGAGCTAACGAAGGGGATTGAGAGACATTGATCAGCTGTCTGGGGGCGAATGAGAGCCAGAGACAAAGTCCTCGTCCTGGAGAACGTGCGAGGCAAGTCTTCCGAGAGTGTCGAGCATGTTGATTCCGGTGAGGGAGGCGGAGGATGCCTCAGAGGTCTGGGGGTCCTGTTTTTCCAAAGCGACGGGAGTATGGCCGAGATCTCTGAGTTGTTTGCGGAGAAGCGAGTTTTCTGTTTTCAGGAACTTGAGTTTGTCGTTTTTGAGCAGTTTGTAGTGCTTGATGAGCTTGATGTTTTTGATGTTGATCATTTCGTTTTCGTTCTTTAGGATCTGGATGTTTTTTTCGAAATTGGAGATGTTTTTCTGGTGTAATTGCCGTTCTATGAGATAGTCTTCGTGGTCCGAGGTCAGTTGCAGCTTGACCAGGTTCCTGCTGAGGTTGAGTCTGAGAATTGCGTGTTTTGCTGTGGTGAGCAGCTCTGTGAGCGAGTTCTGGTCCAATGTTCCTGTGCGTACCGAATCCAGCGCCTGGTCGAGAGACTTGACAAGATCTTCGAGCTCTGGGTCTATTTCCTCGGGCTCGTTGCGTTTGGCACGGTCTTCCACCACCGAAACCAGCTCCTTCTTGAGGCTGCCGTTCTGCAAACGGGGTGTTTCTGCAGCCGTTGAAGTGTTTTCGGACGACAAATAGATACTCTCCGTCATCTCTATGGGTTCCGACACCTTTATTTGCGTTCCAGCCTGTGTCATAGTGCCCGATGATAGTGCTAGCGACCAATCTGAGCAATTGAAGCTCCTTTAGTAAGATTCCTTTTAATGTAAACATCTAATCGCGTCCTCCGGGGCGCCAGCCACGGCCGCCCGTGGCGGGACGCGTGGGACGACGCGTGGGACCGCGTGGGGTCCGCCATGGAGTTACCGCGCACTCTTCTCATTTGCCCGCGAGAACCGCGTTTTCCGGCCGTTAACTTCCGCTACATCGCGACACGGGTCTCGTTGTGACGGGGTGGCTCTGGGGAGTCCATCGAATTGCTGTTCCCAACGCAATCACAGCGATCTCTCCAGTCTTCCAGTGAACCTCCAAGCTCAAAAAAACAGCCGAAGAACAGACGATCTCTGTAAAATTAACAGGCCTCCATCCCTATAAATTTCCTTTTTTTCCCTTCCCCGTGGTTTTTCTCCTTTTTCCCTCTTTTCTCCCACTCTTTCTTCTTCCCCATTGTTTTGTCCCACAGTTACCACCATGCTCGCCGACTCAACCGCCATGGGAATCATCCAGACCGTTCGTATCACTATATGGACAGTGATGGCAACGTTTCTGCTCAACCTGTTCATTCTTTTCTTCCTGGTGTAAGTCTCCCCCCCCCCCCCCCCGGGGGCCAAAAAAATAGCCCCCCTACAAACACCATTTTACCC